>JAMZAV010003033.1:0-72561 GCA_024449915.1 Sweltsa coloradensis
ATTGTTTAATCTGCAAAAACACCCGGGGAAGAAAAATGCACAATTGAGTGGGGGCAACGCTCAAAAATCAACAAACCTTTATCCTCACATGATTTTTTCCAAAACATATTAAATGTGTCCAAAAATGGTGAATATCGTGAAATTTGTATGGAATTGCGCGATCGGAAAACATACTCCTAGAGGAAAAATATTTTTTATTACTGTTTATCAAAGCTTTAAGTAAAAAAAAATGCTATAAGAACTAAAAAAATACCAAAATAAAAATAATTTTATTTTAGGAAAAAATTCAGATTTTCACCTAATTTTATAAAACTTTCGGCCGTTTTGCGCGATCGGAAGATGAACTCCGATTTCAATTTTTTTTTTGTTTTTCTCGTATGTACCAATCGCAACTTTTCCACACTATAGCAACTCCGATTTCACAACTTCAATTTTTACGCACCACCCTAATGTGTGTTAGTATGTTACAATACGTTACAGGTTCAGGGACGGAGCTGATGGAGGAAGGAGGTGGAGATAATTATATGACAGGTTCAGGGACGCAGAAACAGGAACGTATGTACGGAGGTGAAGAAGTTGACATTAAGGATTATAACTTCATGGCCATTCTGCAGAAGATCAATGCTAAAGATTTTTGCTTGTTGGGAATTTATCTGAGACATGGCTGATAGCAAGTCATTACTGTGCCACGTGAGTATTTACATCATAATATCATGCATTCCAATCTTGGATATTGGTTCGAGTAAGTTACTGATGTTTCTTGGGAAACCTGCTTAGTATTCGGGGCCCAGATTTATTTATATTTCTATCCCGGGATAAGCTGAGTTAGGCGGTATTAGTGCGGTGCAAATCGACTCATTAGCACAGCTTTTACAACTCAGAATTCAAATCAGCTTCTTATAACATTTACATTTTAAATCATTACATAATTTAAAATTTGGGGAGAGTGAGATGGATAAAACATACCAAGGGTTTTACAAATAAAATATACTGTCAAGTAGATTAGAGAATCGTATTATGAGACGAGTGAGCGCAGCGAACGTAGTGCGTACGGAACTTGATTGATCCTTCGTTGTGACAATGTATGTATGTAAAACCATACAAAAATGCAAAAACTTGCAAAAAAAGGGGCCAAGCCGAAAACGAGGAAGATACAAGTGGCTCATCTGCATAAAATGGTGAGATCTAGAAGTGTGGCCAAGACAATTATTTTGTTTAAAATATTAAATATATTTATTAATTATATAATTTAATTAAAAATATATTTTAATATCCAAAATTATTATCTAACTATAATTATAAAATAAATATATTTACAAAAAGAACATAAAACATCAAATAAATTTATTGAAACGTTTACATGTGAAAATATTAAAATAAACAGACGCCATTCAAAACTAAAGCTTGGACGATGGATTTGGGTTGGTTTTGTTTTGGTTGTCAGTAACGACAACCAAGTTAAAAATTCATCGACCAAGCTTTTAATTTTAAATGGCGTCTGTTACTTTTTATATTTCCACGTGTAAATGTTCGAATAGATTTATTTTATGTTTTAGTTATTTTTGTTATTATATTTATTTCGTAATTATAGTTAGGTACCGGTAATAATATGGATATTGATATATTGTTAATTTATTATATAATTATTTTTTTTAAACAAAATAATGGGCTTGGCCACACTTCTAGATATCACCACTTTATGCAGTTGAGCCACTTGTATCTTCCTCGTTTTCGGCTTGGCCCCTTTTTTGCAAGTTTTTTTGCATTTTTGTATGGTTTTACATACATACGTTGTCACAACGAAGGATCAATCAAGTTCCGTACGCACTACGTTCGCTGCGCTCACTTGTCTCATAATACGATTCTCTAATCTACTTGACAGTATATTTTATTTGTAAAACCCTTGATATGTTTCATCCATCTCACTCTCCCCAATTTAATTATGTAATGATATAAAAAAGTAAATGTTAAAAAGAAACTGATTTGAATTCTGAGTTGTAAAAGCTGTGCTAATGAGTCGATTTTCACCGCACTAATACCGCCTAACTCAGCTTATCCCGGGATTTGAAATATAAATAAATCGGGGCCCCGAATACTAAGCAGGTTTCCCAAGAAACATCAGTAACTTACTCGAACCAATATCCAAGATTGAAATGCATGATATTATGATGTAAATACTCACGTGGCACAGTAATGACTTGCTATCAGCCATGTCTCAGATAAAATTCCCAACAAGCAAAAATCTTTAGCATTGATCTTCTGCAGAATGGCCATGAAGTTATAATCCTTAATGTCAACTTCTTCACCTCCGTACATACGTTCCTGAATCTTCGTCCCTGAACCTGTCATATAATTATCTCCACCTCCTTCCTCCATCAGCTCCGTCCCTGAACCTGTAACGTATTGTAACATTCTAACACACATGTAAAGTGATTGAACACCCATTCTCAAATTGTTTCCACAAAATTAACGACATCATTGTTTCTTGAATATAAAACTCGCTGTTTACAGTCTATTTGATTTTCATCACACCAACACGAGCTTTATTGTAGTTAAGTTCGATATGGATCGTAAATATCAGCGGTTTGAATAATAGGGTCATAAATTGTAATTGTTTTCTTGTTATAATGTTAGGTAACACGCGCTGAAAGGCTACAGATCAACAAGACGATTGGATTGTACATTGGGGGGGGGGGGGTAGTTTGCGTTAAACCCATTCCCCCAAACTTAATTAATTTGCAAGATTAGGCATATTTAAAGGCACCCCCCCCCCCAAACCCTCAAACTCAAAAAAACATTTTTCATTCAGGATAACTAGTTATGAATTAAGAAATTCAAATCAAATTTATAGAGTCAACCATGGCCTGATTTTTTTATCAAACTTGGTATTTTTCGAGCTAGTTCCCATCGGCAGAATTCTCCCATAAGAAATAACATATGAAAGATCTTCATGTCACTTGACCTCGAGGATTTTGAATCAAAAATATATAAGCTATTATTGATGCACCTTACCGCCTTTTCTGTAAATCCTCTCGATAATTTTTTTAAATTTGGATAAGTAGTTTGGTCAAAATATGCTGATTACCTAGACGGGGTATGATCTTGGAATGCATAATTTTGCGTTTTTAAGAGTATATTTGTGCACAGTTTCAGGACACGATGTTGTACATGTCCATCTCAGATTGGTACGATACTCTAGTATATATGTAGAACAAAAAAGAAGCAGGTTATCCGATTAAATAAATTCCGCATGACACCAATTTTCGCAAATTTCAAGAGTGTAATAATTGAAAAATTCATGTAAAATCACAGTTGGAAGATATAATTTTAAACGGTCAGTTTTGTGCAGTATATACTATAAATTATGGGGGTAAAAATATGTTTTTGGGGTAAAAGCCCCTTAAATGAAACAATTAAAATTCAGTCGAGTCAGGTATTGACTGAGATCATGTTGTTTTTATGACTATACACTACAAAAAATATGACAAAGATTACGATATTTCAAAGGTTAATCAACCTCCTTCATCAGGTTTTTAATGACAGTTGAAACAAGACAACAGAATGGTCTTTAAAACAAACAAACAATGCCAACTAAACAAAACAAATTACACCAATCCACCAAAGAATCATAATAATAAATGTGGTTGTAGTTGTTATTAAAAACAGTAAGATAAGTCATAAATTCACAAAAAAAACAAGAAGAAGAAACATAATGGCTTATTAGTTACAAAAACTCTCCAAATTCCAGGAAAATCAATGCTAGGTGCACTTATTACATTATAATTAACAGACCCTCAATGCAGCCTCTTTTAAATTTCGTTTTATGTGGATTGGCATCATCAAGGATAATGAACGAGTTGTCCCAAACCACATAATAGTGATTTTTCATAAACTTGCTCTGCCAATCCAGAGGAACATACTTTATGCTGCGTAACATTGTTCTTATGCTCCTTCAACCTGACCTCAAGAGGTCTCTTGGGCTCTCCAATGTACGCGGCACCACATTGACAAGGTACTGTCAGTGAGAAGAGTAGCCCGACGCGGACAAAAACCCCGCCTATACCACGGCCCAAGCAAAGGGTGCCGCAAGGCAAAACCCCACCCGCACATGGCACGTGGCATCGGCAAAGAGAGTTCGCAGGGTACTCACGAACGACTCTCCGAACCCACAGGTACGGAGATGGTGAAAGAGATAGTCGTGGTTGACCCTGTCGAACGCTCCCTGTTGATCCAGGGACAGAATTGCCAGGGGCACTCCCTCTGGGTTGGCGTGTTCCAGGATGTCTCTGTACAGGTGGAGACTACCAAATATGGTCAACCTGGGAATGCAGTACCCCTGGTCAGGACGGACCAGGGAGCATACCACTTCGCTCAGGCGCGTTGCTAGGACGCGGGCCAGGATCTTGTAGTCCACAGTGAGTAGAGAGATGGGACGCCAGTTCTTGATCTCCGTCCTGTCTTCTGATTTCGGCAAGAGGGTCAGGACGGACATCTGAGCCGACTTTCGGAGGCTGCCCAACTCCAGAGAAACACCAGCACTTCCCTGAACGGGTCCGACAGCTCACTCTAGAGGAACGGGTAGAACTCGAAGTGAGACCGTCTTGCCAGGGGCCTTTAAACCCTTTTTAAGGAGCCAGTGCTTCTGTGAGTTCTTTGTGTGAGAAAGGGCGGTCGAGACTCTCACGATGAAGACAAGAGAGTGTACGCAAGGATCGTACAAAAGGAGATCCTCCTCGATGACGCTACTGCAAGTAGTTGCTTGTTTTTTTGTGAGTAGGGGTTAACAACACTCTCTCGCTTCTTCGCGCGTACGCATCGCGCATTTGCTCGTTTGCGCGAGCAAGGTCGGCTGTGATGTTTCCTGCAAGCAGGGGATCGGACACGATTCGATTGACTCGTCGCTCCAGACGGACGAAAGTCTCGTCGTTGAGCTGTCTGCGCAGTCGAACATATAGTATGGTCGCGGTTCCAATCTTCTGCTTGAGAGCGTCCCACCAGTGGTGGAGGGAGTTGTAGAGCTGGCTTCGAGCTTCGAACGAGAGAAGGAGCTCGCGCATGCAATCCCCGAAACTCGGGGCTTCAAGGAGGGCACCGCCAATATGGAGAGACAAACTTGGGCGTTTTAAGAAGAGGAGGGATGTGAGCAGGCCATGTGATCGGAAAACGAGTGCAAAACATTCACTTCCGTCACCGTGGCCGTGACTTCGGGAGTGGCGTAGAAACGATCAATGCGTGAAGCGCTGTGATATGGGGCATTACCAACGAAGGTGTATCCCAGTTCAACGAGGTGAAACTCCCGCCACAAATTGGAGAAGTCTGCCGCCATGACCATGTCTCTGAGCTGATTCACTACGCGTGGATACCGCTCATTGCCACCAGACCTGTCGATATTGGGATTAAACGTGCAGTTGAATTCCTCCCCCCGACAGAGAACTGAGCGTCGGCACCAGCCACGCGCACATCGCAAATGTGTCGCTCGAGGAGCCCTAACACATCTAGAGCCATGTGATGGTCATGAGGCACATAAATGGATATAACATGGAGACACCGTTTTGTGGCGGGAATCTCCAAGAGAATTTCTTGAAGATAACCGTGGTACAGAATGTTGTGAGCACGGAACACCATGGGGGACGACTTGCAAAGTCCGATCATTTTGCCTGTGTACTTTTGCATGGGTAGGTTGAAATAAAAATTGTATTTTGATATGAGAAGGGGAAGTGGTGCTGAAGGCGTGTTCGTCTCCTGAAAGACGACGACGTCGACGAAACGGCTATCAAGGAAACTAGACAGCTGACTCCACTTTGAAGTCGCTGCGTACACTCATGTTGAGTGTTATTATATTGTGTTTCACATGTTGTTGAAGGTCAGTCCATGCCATTGGACTCGAGACTCTCTACAGAGTTCGACCTGGAGAGAGGGCAGCTGTCGTCGCTGGTCGCTAACAAGTTAGTATGAACCCCACAATTACAAAAATTTGTAAAAAAAAAAAAAAACGGCAGCCAAGCTCTCCTTCAAAAGTCTTCGACTGTAAATCCTGCGAGATATAGAAGTTGAGCCAAGCTTTTTATTCTTTCTCCCTAGTTTCGCATTGAAAAGAAGTAAGATTTTTTCGCCTGTTGACGAGCGCCAAGCCAACCATTTTCGTGGTAAAAAAGTAAATAATTTAAACTCAAAATCATACAAAAAATGCTAAACCATTGAATTTGGTTCATTTTGATAATTTTGATATTCTCCGGTACCCGTAACCCAATTTTATGTTTCCATATTCAAAAGTTATAAGGAATGAGCGATATCGAAGTGTATTCCAAGTTTTAAACTTCTCAGTTATAGCATTTTCTTTAAATGATTAAATTTGTTAAGTTGAGAGTTGTTTTTGGACTTTTTGGGCCCACGGTCCCCACAAATTTGCCCCCTTTGGTTTTGGGCACTAGATATTTATAATGGTTAAGAGCATATCTAATTTCAAGTTTGTACAAATTACTACGCCCAAGTAATCACGCGTTTCGAATTTCATTTTGATTTTCCACAGTCCCTATTTCCTGGTTTGGTTTTGAAAGCTTAAGTGATTGCGCATGAGGGACACCTAAGTGTTGTCTAAGTTTCAAAGTTCTAGGATGAAAAGTTTTCTGTGATCAGCGTCTTATTCATAAGAGTATGGAATTACCTAGCTTTTGATAATTTTGATTTTCTCCGGTACCCGTTAATTTAATTTTATATTTCCAAATTCAAAAGTAATAAAGCATGAGATATAGGCCTATCGAAGTGTATTCCACGTTTAAAACTTCTCAGTTAAAGCGTTTTCTTTGAATGATTAAATTAATTGTTAAGTTGAGAGTTGCTTTTGTCTCCCCAAATCTAGTCCCTTGTGTTTTGGATGCTAGATATTTATAATGGTTAGAGCATGTTTTATTTCAAGTTTGTACAAATAACCGCGCTTAAATAATTACGTGTTTTAATTATCATCCAAATTTTGATTTTCTCCGGTCCCAGTTACCCGATTTTGGTTATGAAAGCAAAACGCACTGCGTCTGAGGTACATCTAAGTGTGGTCCAAGTTTCAAAGTACTAAGATATACCGTTTTCTCTGTAGAGCTCAATATAGCTCCGCGGAGAATTTTCTAGCTTGCCAGCCAGCTAGTTAGCCAGCTAGCTAGCCAGCCGGAAGGTTTGCAACGATGTTGAGAGCCTTTTTTTTAACCCAGAACGGGTTATCGGATCGGTTTGATTTATTTTGATACGTCATAGACCACATGTCATGTCACTACTACTACACACTAATACTAACAAAGATGGCGGCAAGTGCGGGGGTGAGGTGTGGGTCGCTCCGATATTTAATTATTTTTCTGATGTTAAGAGCTATTGTTTTACAGTGTAAAGTGCGTCAAGTGACCAACAACATCTTCGAAGAGGCGCTCGTGCATGGATATCCTGTAGAAGGTATGTTAGTGTCCTGTAAATGCATAATATCGTCTTCTACATTGTGCTGCAATGCTTTTACGAACAATATTCGACCTGCCTCCACCCTCACCCCCGCACTCTCGTTGTCGCGAACCAAGGCACGGTCAGCCAGGCGTCGGGACGCAGCCTCTCGAGGTATGCGAAGCTTCCGGTGTCGGGTGGCGTGTCGGCGCGCGCTTCTCATCGCACTTGCGGGCGATGTGCAGCTCAACCCTGGCCCGCGGAGGAACAACCCCCCGGCCGTGCTCCAGTGGCGCGCCGTCAGTGTCCACGCATACACGAGAACAAGACAACATCTCACTATACTACACGAACGCGAGGAGTATGGCAGACGTCAAATTAGAAAATTCAACACCTACTTTGCTGACAACACTGACATTCGACATTATCTGCGTAACTGAAACTTGGCTACACTCAGAAGTATTTGAAAGTGAAGTGCTCGATGACTCTCAGTACAATGTCTACCGGCGTGACAGGCTACAAACGGATGGAGTCTTCAAAAAAGGAGGTGGGTAATGATCGCTATAAAATTCAAATCTTAATTCTAGAAGACGGGAGGACTTGGAAACTCCAAATTGCGAAGTTGTTTGGGCGGAAACTCAACTTGTGACGTAACTCGAGGCTGCTGACTGGCTGCGCATACATTCCTAACCCGACGGATATCACAACTGAGGAAATACAAGACATGCTGACCTTGATCAATTCTAAAACAAAACCTGGGGACACTGTGTTACTGTGCGAGATTTCAACATGCCCAATATACACTGGAAGTCTAGCAGTGAGCTGCCTTGTGATCGTCACATGACACCTGTCACGGTCTCACACCCCCGACCGTTAGATACTGCCTTCCTCAGTGTTATCGAAGAAAACGATCTCACACAGTACTACCTTTCCCCACGCGCCAAACAACTTCCTTGACCTGCTATTCACAAACAACCCCGACGTATTACTCACTTCTCGCACACCACTCCAGCTGTCAACTCCGACCACGTGCCCTTTCATTGTCAACTGTCACTACAAGCCCGCATTCACCCCAAGAACTCAACCGTACGCCACCGGTTTAACTGGAAGAAGGCCGACTACCGTGATCTCTCGGCTGCCTCAGGGATAGCCCATGGTCTCGCCTAGACAACTGCCACGACGTTAACGCCAAATGTGATGTATTCTACGATATCATCAACAGCGCTATTAGTGCAACTGTCCCCGTGTTAAAAGTAACCCAACAAAATACCCATGTTGGTATGACAACGAAAACTGTTAACGCACTCAATGCCAAAAACCGTGCCTACCGCAAATGGAAACACACACCCACCATGGACAATAAAATAGAACATCAAGTCAAGCGAACATTTTTCAAACAATTAAAGCAACACAAATATAACCAATACATGTACAAAGTAGACTCATCAACCATGCATGAACCCAGTTCGCTTTGGAAATTTGTTAGAAGAAAAACCAAAACACCTCGTGTGCCAACGGAAGTACAATACAATGGACGCAAAGCCAACGACCCAAACACCTGCTCTGAACTATTTTCCTCCTTCTTCAAAACCAAATTCCAACCAACCAATGTTAGTGCTCCTTTGCCTGCAGTTCCAACTTTTACAACGAAAGCATATCAAAACTAACTTTCCGCTCTCCGGAAATTGACAAGCAACCACAAACTTTAAAACTAGCCAAATCGACCGGTCCAGACGACATTCCTGCAGATGTCCTGAAACATTGCTGTCGTCAGCTATCTAAACCTCTAGCGGACATCTTAACCATGCGTTAGAATCCGGTATTTTCCCTACTCGGTGGAAATGTGCACACGTTAACACAGTACTTAAGAAAGGGAGTCGATACAATGTGTCAAACTATCGACCAATCTCGCTGCTCTCCGCTATTTCCAAAGTGTTTGAGGGACTTGTGCACAAGAGAATATACAGCCACGTGGCCACGTGTCTCGCGACCGAACAGCATGGATTCGTGAAAACGACGGTCGACTGTCACAAATCTTGCTGAATATACCAGATATATAGCAGAAAATATGGACAGAAAAACACAGGTTGACTCCATATACACTGACTTCTCTTGTGCGTTTGACAGCGTCAGCCATCAGCTACTGCTACACAAACTCAAAGGCTACGGAATCTGTGGAAATCTGCATGCATTACTAACCAGCTACCTCTCAAACAGACAACAAATAGTAAAGGTTAATTCAGGCACATCATCCACTGAACATGTGACGTCTGGCGTCCCACAAGGCTCTATCCTTGGCCCTTTACTATTTGTGCTCTACATTAACGACCTCCCGGCTTGCTTCAAATACTCAAATCAATCATGTACGCAGACGACGTTAAACTGTTTAGGCCTATTCTTCACGAATCAGACTGCGATCTCCTACAACTTGATATTCTCTCTCTCTCGGACTGGTGTGACTTGTGGAAATTGAACTTAAACATATCTAAATGCAACATCATAACCTTCACAAATAAAAAACAAGTGTTTATATACATACAAGCTGAACGGCACAAACCTTGAACGGGTCAATAATATCAAAGACTAGTGTAACAATCTCAAGTGAGCTAACATACAACAAACATGTCAATAACATAGTCCCGAAAGCATACAAACTGCTAGGTTTTATTAAAAGAAATTGCCTCAAGGACTTCAACACGTCAACTCTACGTCGGATGTTCGTGTCGCTGGTACGTCCCAAGTTGACTACGCCACTGTCATCTGGAACCCCAACGACTCTCACAAAACAAACACAGCCACAGTAGAAAAAGTACAGCACAGGTTCATAAAACTGTTATGCTACAAATCCAACAAGAATACCACCGCGACAATTATCCAACTCAGTGCCGGGAACAGAACTTGATGAGTCTTCAAGTTAGGAGACAAATCAGTGACCTAGTATTTCTTGTACAAATATGCATACACAATTACGACGCCGATCTCCTATGTAATGTTAACTTCCGTGTGCCGTCCAGAGAAACTCGAAACCACGAGGTGTTCAAAATACCTAAGAGCAGAATTAACGTCCACAAATACTCGTGCCTGAACCGAATTCAAAGTACTTATAATTCCATATCAAAAGAAATGGACATTCACAACATGAACTTAAGGGAATTCAAAACCGCTTGTATTACATCCTGTGACAACTAAACTCTTCCACACACACACGCACACGCACACGCACACGCACACGCACACGCACACGCACACGCACACGCACACGCACACGCACACGCACACGCACACGCACACGCACACGCACACGCACACGCACACGCACACGCATACGCATACGCATACGCACACGCACACGCACTGATCATGTATCTAACTGTATTTTATACTCATTTTATGTAATGTTTTGCTATCAATTTAATCTATGTTATATTTAGTGTAAGCTTATGTATTATTATATTGCACTAGTGGGACAATAGTCCCTGTTGCTAATAAAGATTTAATAATAATAATATACCGAGTAACAAGATTGCAAATCTTTCGGGGTGGCGTGTGCAGATAGCTGAAAACACCCCAACTCTGGTAGCTGTATACAGGGCCGCGAGTTCGTCGTCGCCTAATACCGTCACCTTAAATGTTTCTAATTAAGATCCCAGTGTAACATGTCTAGTTGAATCCTGGAGCAGTAATTATCTGTCACCCTCTGTGTTCTGTTATTTAGCCCTCCGAGCCATTGGAGTTCGGACCCACAGTGGGCGTGATTAAACTTCCGGATGTTCTTAACCTTGGGAACCTGCTCCTGCGCCGTCTGCACAGTGCTGGGCTTTGCAAGAAGGCACAAAGTAGTTGAGGTAAGTTTGTAAGAGGAACAAGGCACGGTGATACAATAGAGGGCAATCATAAGAGATATTTAAAATCCTGTCGAACATAAGTTATGTTTCCAACTGTGTATATTATTTTAAATTTGTGTTCATGGATGTAATTTTTTGTTTGTGATTTTTTATATTTTTGCTGTTATCCTACCGTATGTCTCCTTCTGCTTGTAGTTTTTGAAGAGGATGTTCACACATCCCTCACATGTCCCACAGATATTTAAATTGACCTATTTTTATAAGAATATGAAAATATTTTTGGTTATATTACTGGATTTATTGGACGTCCGAGCTCAAGTTCGGCAGTCAGATACAATACATCGCGTTTAACACAATTTATTTAATCATTAATACATTGTCTTATTGTCATGTAGGTAAGCTAGTCTTCTACTACTGTCATTAAACCGACAGTGTTGGCTCGGGCGCCAAGCGCTCGACTCTGATTCGGGAGGTCCCGGGTTCGAATCCCGTCGAGACCGGCAATCCTGACTGAAGGTTTTTTCCGAGGTTTTCCTCAGTCGTTAAGGCGAATGCAAGAGATTGAGTCCTCTTAAACAGCCCTCGGACATCCCTTCACAATTTCCTATCCGCACATACCTAGTTCACCTGAAGAGGGGCTAATTGCACCCTATAACAGGTTTCCCACGATAAATTTTTTAAATTTTATTGTCGTTAGAAACATCAATAGACACGACATTGACATCATCTTGTCAGGAACCCAAGACTCTCCATACAGTGGTCGCTTGGCAGGGAGCTTGTAGCTCGTCCTGAAATCCGTAGGCTAGCTCCTTACATGTAGGGATCCTTTTATTGGTGAGAGGGTAACTAAAGTGACTTGAATTAGAACAACTGATTCATAGTAAACAGTAAAACCCAGACTTTATTTACAAAGCAACATAATGAAACAGAGAAACGAGTGTGCGATTCTGCCTACCCTCTAACATGTGCGTGCCTAATATGTGGCTTGGTTCCTACCAGCCATGACCTCGCTTGACCTGAAGTTAAGTTGACATGACTCGGCTTACCGGAACCGTCCCGATGCTCAGGAGAGGTCACCCAACAACTCAGATCGTCCCAGGGGTAGGTGATGATCCCTCTGCCCAGTGTTTCGGAAGGAACTTTTAAAAAGAACGCGTTTTTTTGCGAACTTTTCAGTGAACTTACTCTTTTTTTAAATGAATGAACTTGAACTTTTAAAAGTTCTTTCCGAGAACGAACTTTTCAATTTTAGAAAGATCATTTGAAAGTTCTTTCCGTGCGTCGAGCAGCCGTCGACTCGCCGCCGTCGACGCTTTAAAACAATAACAAATCGTTGTTCCATCGTAGGCCTAAGTATCTGCCATAATTTTACAAGCTGGTCGACGAGAATGTTGTACAAATCATCAACACGATCAAAGACAGCTCAACACTTTCGTAAGACTCAAACTCGCGAGTTGTTTGGTACTCGAACACCTCTTATGTTTTTCCTCGTATTTTTCTTCATTTTACGCTAGCCTGTAATAAAATAACGATTTTTTTTACAAAATAACTTTTGAAAGATCTTAGTTCATATTTTAGACGAACTTGAACTTTTCAAAAGTTCATTATTTGAGCTGTGAACTGAACTTTTAAAAAGTTCATTTTAAAAAAGAACTGACCCAACTCTGCATCTGGCCTCGATGTCGGCCTTCATCTCTGTACTCGTACACGCACACACTTTCAAACTGTAACAAGTCGACTTCAAAGATGTTGACGGGCAGTGTTGTGACTTATTTAGATAATTGTATCTAGATAATTTATCTAGATAAAATCGGTAATCTATTATCTTATCTAGATAAGTTTCAGTTATCTTTTTCATTTATCTAGATAAACTAAAGTTTTATCTTATTTAAGCTTTTTAAGCTTGTAGATAATTTTTTTAGATATAATAGTTGGTGTCTTCCCACAGTGCCGCTTCCCGTAAGGCCATCAACCTTTTTTTTCCCCCTATGCCATCATTTCTACCTGTCGATAAAGACCATGTTACAGGAAGCGTTGATGGCCTAAGGGGAATTGATTTATTCCCCTTTGGCCAACACCCTGCATTTCATTATCAAAAATACAAAGAAGGTTGTTGGCTTTGGGGTAATTGATTAATTCCCGTTAGGCCAACAGCGTATATGCATCGTTTACGGTAAGGAGCGGGGTGTTGTTGGCGTTGGGGTAATCGATTTATTCCCCTTAGGCCAACACCCTGCATTTCATTTTTGAATATGCAAACAAGGTTTGCTGGCCTAGGGGGAGTTTACTTATTCCCCTTAGGCCAACAGCCTATGGTACCCATACAGAGACAGGGTTATGCTAACTGTATTACCATATTATGAGGTTTCTGAACTTGGCACTAATTCTAAGAATCACACAATATTAATTAGTGCTAGTGCTTGAACACTATAGGAAATATTGAGAAATTACTGTGGGGGGTGCTAACTTTACTAAGCACCAATTCAAAGCAAAAATTCGGAAGTGCTCAATTGGTGCTTAGTTTCGTATGTCACTAGTCCCACAATAAGTCCTTCAATCAATACTTTAGTAAATATATAGAAATAACTGTGAGGGGGGGGGAGGGCTAACTGCACGAAGCATGGTAGCGCTAATTAAGTAATAAATATATATATATATTTTAAATTAGTGCTCTTGTGGGCAGTGAAAAGTTCACGCACCTTGCATTATGTTGTACATTACATAATGAAATTTCGTCGAGCATCCGTAGAGCCGACGGTTCTGGGTTCATTTAAAAAAAAAATGTTATTAGTGTACTACACCATCAAAATATAATGTATTTAAATGGTATGCATAAATTATTAGCAAGAACGCGCTAATAGCGACCCCCCCCCCGTCCTTTACCCTTCTAAAAACAAATTGTGGCATTATGAAATTTGGGAAACTATTTTTAGAAGTAAATGATTTTAGTGCCTATAAATTTATAACGTTTGCACTTTTATAAAATATGTTTACAATATTTTATCTACTCCTCGACTTCGATTTCTTGGGGAGTATTTATAATAGGATGAGCGAAGCGAAGGCTTCAATTTCACTGACCCCTCAAAAAATTTTGCCCCAATGTTGTTGTTTTTTTTTTAGTTTTTTCCTGTCTGTTTGTTCCGCACGATACCGGGCATATGCGATCTTGATAAAAATTGGAAGGGACCTTCAAAATCTCTGAACTTAGACCTGCCACGTTTTTGGGTACAATCGAAGAAATATTTCTCATGAATATCGTACTTTTACGATTTTTTTTCGATTTTTAGTGCGATATTTTCGTGACATTTGGGCCGA
The DNA here is from genome assembly GCA_024449915.1 of Sweltsa coloradensis. Classification (NCBI taxonomy): domain Eukaryota; kingdom Metazoa; phylum Arthropoda; class Insecta; order Plecoptera; family Chloroperlidae; genus Sweltsa; species Sweltsa coloradensis. The sequence continues at coordinate 14,580 of JAMZAV010003033.1, forward strand.
TTCTGACCAAACGGGTGGGGCTACAACGTTCATATTTAACATGGACATTAAGGTAATGGTGATGAATTGCTTTTTGAAAGAAAAAGTTAAAAAAAGTTAGCCAGAATCCATAGAAAAAAGGTTTTAATATGAGTTTTTTTGGGTTTATAATAACAATTAACAAGTAACAATAGAAACTTGACAACAATCGCCTACAATGCATTCAAGAAGCACTTGCAAAGGAAAAGTGGTCCCGTGCAAACTAAAAACTTACAAAAAAGCTCATCCATCAACGCGGCGTTTTCCTAGTTATAGATAGTGCGTATAACGACCTCTTGACACAAAGTAAAAGCCAGTAGATATAAGCATTAATTTTATGTATATTTTTCATTGCCTTGTTGGAAATTTAATATTTTTGGATGAGCGTAGCGAGCGAAGCGAAGATTCCATTTCACTACACTGGAGAAAAAAATCCGGAATGTTTTTTTTCTTTCTTTTTCTTTTTCTTTCTTTCTTTTTCCTTTTCTTTTTTTTGTATTCTTGTGTGTCTGTTAGCACAATTTCGGCTAAACCTCCAATTGCGATGAAATTTTGTAGAGGACTTCGAAATCTTTGAACTTAGAACTGTCACGTTTTTGAGCGCAATCGAAAAATTATTTCTCATAAAAATCGCAATTTTACGATTTTTTCGATTAAAAAAAAAGAAATCTTCGTCTTAAAACACCTACATGCTTTATCCGATTGTAATGATTTTTGCACAGAACCTTTATTTTATGAATAAATATATTCGTGTGAAATTTGAGCGTAACCTAAAAATTATTTCTCATAAAAATCGTAATCTTACAATTTTTTAAACTTTTTAAATTTCTTCGAATTATAACACCTCATGCTTTATCCGATTGTAATAAATTTTTTTACAGCACCTTAATTTCATAAATTAATATATTTGTGTGAAATTTGAGCGCAATCGGAAAATTATTTCTCATAACAATCGCAATTTTACGATTTTTTTTATTTTTAAAATTTTTTCGACTTATTACACCTACATGCTTTATTCGATTGTAATGATTTTTTCACACAACCTTAATTTTTCGAACCTTTATTATATCGTGTGAAATTTTAGCGTAATCGATTATTGAATTCTTATGAAAATCACAATTTTACGCTTTTTTCGTTTTTAAACAATTAAGCTCATCCAACAGCGCGCCTGAAAAAGCGTAAGCGAAGCTTCCTAGTTACTTTAACATGCTCTTATTAATTGGATGAGAGTAGCGAGCGAAGCGAAGAGTCCATTCTACTACACTGGAGAAAAAAATCCGGAATGTTTTTTTTGTTTGTATTTTTGTGTGTTTGTTAACACGATTCCGGCTAAACCGATACTCCAATTTCGATGAAATTTTCTGGAGGCCTTCGAAATTTCTTAACTTAGAACTGCCACCATTTTTAGCGCAATCGAAAAATTATTTCTCGTGAAAATTGCAATTTTACGGGTTTTTTCGTTTTTCTTATTTTTTTCTGTTTGTATTTTTGTTTGTTTGTTAACACGATTTCGGCTAAGCCGATACTCAAATTTTGATTAAATTTTCTGGAGACCTTCGAAATCTCTGAACATAGAATTCCACGTTTTTGAGCACAATCTAAAAATTATTTCTCATGAAAATCGCAATTTTACGATTTTTTTCGATATAAAAAAATCTGAAAACATTTCTTCGATTCATAACACCTACATGCTTTATCCGAATATAATGATTTTTTCACAGAACAACAGAAAATCTGCATAACACATTACAGCTCATTGCCCCAATTACGCTCATCCAAACAACGCGCCTGAAAAAGCATTTGCGAAGCTTCCTAGTTATAATAGATACGCCTTTATTTTGGTTTGTACATTGTTTACGTGTATATGCACGTGTATGTGTTGTATAAATGTTAACAAAAGACAAGTAAAAACGGCGATGTTCGATGTAATATGATATCCCCCCCCCAAAAAATACAAAAATTTGTAAAAAAAAAACGGCAGCCACGCTCTCCTTCCAAAGTCTTCGGCTGTGAATGCTGTGAGATATAGAAGTTGAGCCAAGCATTTCATTCCTTCTCCCTAGTTTCGCATTGAAAAGAAGTAAGATCATTTCGCCTGTTGACGAGCGCCAAGCCAACCATTTTCGTGGTAAAAAAAATTAAAATTTTAAACTCAAAATCATAAAAAAATTACTTGGCCATTGACTTTTCAGAGTCCTCGTACCAAAATCAATAGCCAAGTAATTTTTTTTATGATTTTGACTTTTCAGAGTCCTCGTACCAAAATCAATAGCCAAGTAATTTTTTTATGATTTTGAGTTTAAAATTTTAATTTTTTTTACCACGAAAATGGTTGGCTTGGCGCTCGTCAACAGGCGAAATGTTCTTACTTCTTTTCAATGCGAAACTAGGGAGAAAAAATGAAATGCTTGGCTCAACTTCTATATCTCACAGCATTCACAGCCGAAGACTTTGGAAGGAGAGCGTGGCTGCCGTTTTTTGTTTTACAAATTTTTGTATTTTGGGGGGATATCACATCTTTTTGTTGTTTGTTTCATATCAAGGCTTAAAACATGTGAAATACGTGTAAAGGTGGATACAGTGCCTTTAAAACAGATTGTCTAGAAACAAAAGCTACCATCTTTTTTTTTGTTCACAATCTGTAGGCCTAGTTGGCATAATATGCAATGTTTTTACTAAATTTTATATGGTTAATGTCGTCTTGGGTTTTTGTGTGAATGATTTGTTGACCGGACTATAACACATTGACGTATAATTTTAATCAGCAATTAAAATATTAAAAATTGTAATAAATACTAGGAAAACGCTAAAGTCCCGCCGCGTTGATGGATGAGCTTTTTAAAGGTTTTAGTTTGCGTGGGATATCTTTACTTTTGCAAGTGCTTTGTTTTGCTGCCTACGCATTGTAGGTGAATGTTGTCAAGTTTCTTTTGTTTCTTGTCAATTGGTTTTATTTACCGTAAAAAACTTGTATTAAAAGCTTTATTTCTATAGATTCTGGCTAAATTTTTCCACTTTTTCTTTCAAAAGGTACTACATAACCATAACCTTAATGTCCATGTATAATATGAACGTTGTAGCCCCACCCGTTTGGTCAGAATTGGCCCAAATGGCACGAAAATATCGCACAAAAAGTCAAAAAACGTATATTAAAAGCTTTATTTCTCTCGATTCTGGCTAACGTTTTCAACTTTTTCTTAGACTACTCAAATACCAATTCATGAAATTAATGTCAAGTGCAATATGACGTTTGGATCCACAAACGCCTTGGCAGAAAATGGCCCAAAATACGAAAAAATCAGTAAATAATCTCAAGAAAATGTTAAAGTCGATTCAAAAATATTTCATTCGATTCCAGAAAAAGCAAGTCTATAGTTCAAAACAAGTCGATCCGTCTTCCGTAGAGAGCACAAACAGTACGTGCAAGAAAAACAAAAAAAAAAAAAAAAAAAAAACAAAAAACACAAAGAACAAAAAATAAAGATCTATTTTCTGGGGGCTCATCAAACTGAACGTCTTCGCTTCCCAGCAAAATGCAGGAACATAGTTGGGTTCAAGCAAGAAGGTAGTGGTATATCAAGAAGCGGTGCTGTAAATATCGTGTCTCTGGCGGATATTACGATACAATATGTACCAAGCACTCACAAATTTACGTATCAACACTACTTACGCTATACTCGCGCATTTTATATTCACAAACCTGACATTCATTAAATAGGATTCATTAAGATATAATATTAACTATTAATGTTAAAAGTGTGTAGAAATGAATATGTTATGGGGTAAAACCACATTAACATAAGTTTATAATCTGAATATTAAAATTACAACTTATTGTTTAGAGTATCAATTAACCAATCTTTAGGATGAAGTTTATAAGTATGGGGTGATTCCTTTATTTAGAGACAGTGACATTTGGACAATTAAGTATATTATTCACATGCCAATTTCCCTCTACAACTTATTAGGTTGCCTTCATGTGCACTTGGATATGAAGGTTAAAAATTTAAACATAGGTATGTGGTTGAATAAATGGTTTGAATGAGTAATAGTATATAACAAAATATAGCATTGTTATTGATATTTTGTAATATTTTAATTACCATAATCTGTATTGTACTTATATTTTTGTTATTATTTGTAATTTGTGTTTGTCTCATATATATGTATGCATATATCAGTGGACTGAAATAAAGAAATAAAAAATAAAGTCTCCTGGCGGATTATTACGATTCATATTATTATGTACCACCATGCCAAATTTCATGCTGATAACTCATTCGGTACCTTTATGGTGAATGCTGGAAATCAAGGTAAAAATAATATTAACTATTAGGGATGGGGGTTAAAAAAGTGTTGTTTAGGAAATGAGAATAGGCTTATGGGGTTAAAACACATTAAAACATAATTTACTAATTTGAATAAAAATTCAATTTTGGTTTAGAGTTATCAATTATTCCAATTTTAGGGGATGATTTAGGGGATGTTGGGGGTGGAATATCGCTTGCATCGCGACGAATTATTTTTCATATTAGTATGTTACATCATGCCAAATTCCATGCTGATAACTTATTAGGTGCCTTCATGGTGAATGCTGGAAATCAAGGTAAAATCAATATAAACCATAAGGGATGGGGGTTGAATAAATGGGGTTTAGGAAATGAGAATAGGCCAATTGGGTTAAAACACATTAAAACATAATTTTAATAACTAATTTGAATAAAACATCAATTTAAGATTAGAGCTATGAATTATTCCAGTTTTAGGGGGTGTTGGGGGTATAATATCGCTTAATTGCCTCTTGGCGGATTATTTTTCATATTGTTATGTACCATCATGTCAAATTTCATGATGATAACTCATTAGTGCCTTCGTGTTGAATGCTGGAAATCAAGGTAAAAATAATATAAACTATTAGGGATGGGGGTTGACAAAATGTGGTTTATATAATGAGAATAGACCGATTAGGTTGAAACACATAAGAAAATAATTTTAATAACTAATTTGACTAAAAATTCAATTTTGGGTTAGAGCTATGAATTATTTTTATTTTAGGGGATGATTTAGGGGGTGTTGGGGGTGGAATATTGCTTGTCTCTCGGCGGAAGTTTGTGAGTCTGAGGTACATCTAAGTGTGGTCCAAGTTTCATAGTTCTAAGATGTACCGTTTTCTCTGTAGGCTCTTATTCCTCTCTGGCAGAATCCACTCCCCCCCCCCCCCCAACCAACCAGCCAGCCGAACGATTATCGTCGATATTTACGCACGTTTTTAACACAGAACGGGTTATCGGATCGGTCTGATTTTTTTTTTGGTATGTCATGGACCACATATCAGGTCATATACCGAGTTTCAGGATTCTAAATCTTTCGGGACGGCGTGTGCAGATAGCTGAAAACCCCCCAACTCAGGTAGGAGTAAACAGGGTCGAGTTAGTCATCGCCTTCTAGAAGTCGCGTGCGCTTGGCTGCGGGCGAACGACCGTCGCGGCGTCGCCCTAGATTACTCTTCCTCCTTACCAGGTATAAATTATCAGAAAAAACAATAAGTTACTAATATACCATAGACTAGGAAAACGCTAAAGTCCCGCCGCGTTGATGGATGAGCTTTTTAAAGTTTTTAGTTTGCGTGGGATATCTTTACTGTTGCAAGTACTTCGTTTTGCTGCCTACGCATTGTAGGTGATTGTTGTCAAGTTTCTATTGTTTCTTGTCAATTGGTATTATTTATCGTAAAAAACTTATATTAAAAGCTTTATTTCTATGGATTTTGACTAACTTTTTCATTTTTTTTTCAAAAGGTACTACATCACGATAACTTTAATGTCCATGTATAATATGAACGTAGTAGCCCCACCCGTTAGGTCAGAATTGGCCCAAATGGCACGAAAATATCGCACAAAAAATCAAAAAAACTTATATTAAAAGCTTAATTTCTATAGATTCTGGCTAACTTTTTCAACTTTTTCTTTCAAAATGTACTACATTGCCATAACCTTAATGTCCATGTATAATATGAACGTTGTAGCCCCACCCGTTTGGTCAGAATTGGCCCAAATGGCTCGAAAATATCGCACAAAAAATCGAAAAAATCGTTAAAGTACGATATTCATGAGAAATATTTCTTCGATTGTACCCAAAAACGTAGCAAGTCTAAGTTCAGAGATTTCGAAGGTCCTGTCAAATTTTCATCAAGATCGCATAAGCCGTTTGCCCGGTAGAGAGCGAACAAACAGACAAAAATACAAACAAAAAAAAACAAACAAACAAACAAACAAACAAACAAACAAAAAAACACCCGAGCTAAATTTTTTGGGGGGTCAGTGAAATTAAAGTCTTCGCTTCGCTCATCCAAAAATAGTATAATAAGCTAATACCGGCACACAGGAAACAAAATGTACGCACAAATAATACGAAGAAAATAATAGTAATAAGTGATCCATGTGTTGAGTACCCGGTAACATTCCTTTTCTTCCCCATACCTTAGGCTCCCTAGCCTATCATAGGTTAGAGTGGAGCATTATGTTCTTACAGTTGACGCGCCCTTATACCAACTTAGCTTAAAAACCCTATTATTAATACCAATATAATTATCAATTTTTAATGCAAATGTTCCCGGGAATTCAACACGCTCATGACTCGCTCACTCATCTTACAACGACTTTGGCGTTTTCCTAGTTAGTTAATTATCTCTATAAATTTTTAAGTAAGTTTTTAGTTTCTGTCTATAGATTTAACCATAATTAGACGAGTGAGCGCAGCGTAACGAAGTCTTTCCTAACGCTAATCGATCGGGCCTTGGCCGTGAGCATTGTCTGTCTGTCTGTCTGTTTGTCCGGGCTCATACGGCCGATCGGCCAAATAGATTGAGCTGAAATTTTAAACAGACATCCGTGAACAGGTATCTTAGACCTGCTAACAAAATGAGCACAATTCATTTCGATTTAAACCTACAAGAAATAAAAAACTGAAAAATACGTTGAAATGTATAGGAATTATTTTAACGACAATGGTTTTCATTTTGAAATAATATTTTTTGTTTGTTATTTACCTGGCTGTGAAATGCCGTGTCCAAGGTTAATCAAATGTTGGACGTCAAGGTCCCCCCAAATTCCGCTCGTAGATTGAGTAATCCTTGCAATATTTTCACGTATTTCGAACTGGCTATGTTTTCCATAGTATTGTCACAGATGATGGACTACACTGCGTTATTTACATTTCAAAACATGTTAAATAATTTAAAAAATACAATCCAGAAATTACAAAATTTTTCCCGACTATTGAACCCACGTCTCCCACATTTCGGCTATAAGGGCGCTTTAGTCAACTCGACTAGGGAAACGCCAAAGTCGTTGTTAGACGAGTGAGAGAGTCATGTGATGAGTACGCGGGAACATTTGCATTTAAGTTTGATTATAATATTCGTATAAATAATAGGGTATTAAAGTTTAGGCCATAGTTTAGGCCATAATGCTCCACTGTAGCCTATGACAGACTAGGGAGGCCTAAGGTAGGGGGAATAAAAGGAATGTTACTGCGGGTACTCAACACATGGCTCACTCACTCGTCTAACAACGACTTTGGCGTTTCCCTAGTATATTTAGTCGATTTTGGTGACTTTTTATTTTCTTCTAGTTTCTTCTTCAACGTAAAATTACTTGTAAACGAAGATGATCTATAGTGTTCACAAAATATGTGGTAACTAGGGTTATTGTTACTTTTTCATTGAAGATCATAATGATATATTCAACACAAATTATCAAAAACTCTCAAATTTATAAGTTATAGAAACCTGTTGTGTGACGTATCAAAATTCATCCTTTAACGTGTTCGTAGAACTTCAATTAACTTACTATTAATTAGTAACTGTTTAACCTTGGCTTTATAGTGGGCGATAAGTTAATTTCGTGTGTAGTCTAATAGGCAGTGTAATCTGCTCTACACACGTTATTAACAATGTACAAAACAGACCAAAAATGAGACAGTTTTAAATTGGTGGCCGCATAGCTCAGTTGGTAAGAGCATAGTAGTGCGATCAAGATGTCTTCACAACTATAGTGCAAAATGTGATTCCAGCATAAAAATTTGCAATTATGTAGATTTTGTAATGATAAGTTTTAAAATAACTGTTTTCAAGCTGAGTGTTTAGTATTTAACTATTAATTGATTAATTAACACTAATTAGTTAATTTAGTCAACAAATTCCAAAGTGAAGAGAAATTTGTAGTGTTTGGTGTATCAATTGAACGCATTTTTCACCAACAATAAAAAAAAAAACATTAAAAAATATAAATATGTTGATTTTGTGATATTTAGTTTTTGAACCAAAAGGTCAACTTTAAAGTAAAATTTCTTCTAACCAATGATAACACAGTGTTTACAAAGGAAATGGTTACTATAGTAAATTTTTCAATTTTCAAAAAAGTAATTACAATATTATTTAACACAAATTAACTAATTTTCTTAATTTGAAAAGTTACAGAAACATGTTGTGTGACGTAGCAAAATGCATCATTTTACTTGTTTAAATCAATCTTAAAGATTTTGTAATAAGAATTTCGAAAATCACTGGCTCCAGGCTGAGTTTTGAGTATTTAACTATGAATTGATTAATTTAATTAATTAATCAATTGGTCCAAAATTTCAAAGTAAAGATAAATATTTTGTCATGTTTGGTATCAAATGAAAGCATTTAACACCAACAACCAACAAGCACCAGAGATATTTGTCTCTTAACTGGTGAAGCGAAATTGAAGTCTTCGTTTGGCACACGCAACTATCCCCCGCGTGATTGCTTGATACCACTATAATATAATAGCGAATGTTGTCAAAACTCAGCCTGGAGCCAGTGATTTTCGAAATTCTTATCACAAAATCTTTAAGATTGATGTAAACAAGTCAAATGATGCATTTTGCTACGTCACACAACATGTTTCAGTAACTTTTCAATTTAAAAACTATATTGTGTGTAAATATTTGTTATTAAATTTACTGAAAATTAAAAATAAGCTTAGTTTTTGCAAGTTCTTTGTGCACACTTGTTACCATTGTTAAAGAAATTTTCTTTAAAGTTGATTTTTGGTTCAAAAACTAACAAATCACAAAATCAACATATATAACTGTCACAAATGTATATATCAATATATTTTTTCAATGTATTTTTTTTTAATGTCTGTGAAAAATTCTTTCAATTAATACCAACTACTACAAATTTGTCTTCACTTTGAAATTTTAGGTCTAAATTAACAAATTAATGTTATTAAATCAATTAATTGGATGAGCGTAGCGAGCGAAGAAGATTCCATTTCACTACACTGGAGAAAAAAATCCGGGATGTTTTTTTTTTTCTTCTTCTTTCTTTCTGTATTTTTGTGTGTTTGTTAACACGATTCCGGCTAAACCGATACTCCGATTGCAATGAAATTTTATGGAGACCTTCGAAATCTCTAAACTTAGAACTGCCACGTTTTTGAGCGCAATCGGGAAATTTTTTCACATAAAAAACGCAATTTTACGATTGTTTTTGATTTTTAAAAAATTTCTTCGACTTATAACACCTACATGCTTTATCCGATTGTAATGATTTTTTCACAGAACCTTAATTTAATGAATTAAGATATTCGTGTGAAATTTGAGCGTAATCGAAAAATTATTTCTCATGAAAATCAAAATTGTATGTTTTTTTTTTCTTTTTAAAAACAATTCTTTGACTTATAACACCTACATGCTTTATCCTATTGTAATGATTTTTTTACAGAACCTTAATTTCATGAATTAATATATTTGTGTTAAATTTGAGCGTAATCGAATAATTATTTCTTATGCAAATTGCAATTTTACGATTTTTTTCTTTAAAAAATTATGATTAATTAAAACAATTAAGTTAATTTTTTATTTTATTTAATTTAATTATAAAAATTAAGTTAATTTTTAATATAATTTAATTTAATTAAAAAAAATCTTCGACTTAGTAATGATTTTTTCACAGAACAACAGAAAATCCGCGTAACACATGGCATCTCAATGCACCATATACGCTCATCCAACAACGCGGCGGAACTTAAGCGTTTTCCTAGTAGTTAAATACTTCAGTTTGGAGCCAGTTATTTTCGAATTTATCATTACAAAATCTACATAATTGCAAATTTTTATGCTGGTATCACATTTTGCTCTATAGTTAGACATCTTTACTCCACTATAGCCCGGACAGCTAAGGTCCTGGGTTCGATCCCCTGTGTAGTCACTTTTTTCTTTCTGTCTGAAGTACTGATATATATATATATATATATATATATATATGTTATATCGCAGACTTTCACGGATTGAATATGCAGACATTGTATTTTCGGGTAGTCCGTGTGGTTTTATTATTAGTTCCAACGTTTCGGGCTTTTTTATGTTTTAAATTTCCTTGAAGATGGGCAGGGAGAACTGCCCGAAACGTTGGAACTAATAATAAAACCACACGGACTACCCGAAAATACAATGTCAGCATATATATATATATATATATATATATATATATGGATTATTGTAGGTTTTCGCGGCCCGTCATAGGATAAAAACAAGGATCTTGGGTAAAACCGCGTCGAAAATAAGATGAACCAGGGCAGAACCTGGGCGTCCACCGACGTTTCGTCTGTACTACGTCAGACATTTTCAAGGTTGACTGTGACGGCGGGCGCTGCGTGCTTGCCAACCACTGTGACTCCAACCTCCGTAGAGTCACAGTCAACCTTGAAAATGTCTGACGTAGTACAGACGAAACGTCGGTGGACGCCCAGGTTCTGCCCTGGTTCATCTTATTTTCGACGCGGTTTTACCCAAGATCCTTGTTTTTATCATATATATTATATATATATATATATAACCAAGTCATTTGACACCTATCACTTTCCATCTTTCTTCACCTATGTGGTCGAGATGGGCGAGCCTACTCTACACCCTCTGGTGGGTCCGTGTCTCCTTGTTCATAACAAGTGTGACTCGTTGTCCTGCTGGGGGGGCCTAGCAGGTGATGAAACTGTTAGACCCTACTCGTCTTTTCCTTCAACCTCTTCATCTGCAGCCAAGAGCTAATATAGCACGTGTACCTGTGCTATAGCCAAGAGCTTGCAATTTGTAGTCTTGTTTCCTTTCGTTTTCGAATCCCAGTCACAATTAGTAGGGCAGCCTCTCTCGTTGCCACGGGTCTTGGTTCAAATCCAGGGTAAGACATGGTTCTTTTGTCGCCCAAGCACCAGAGTCTAGGAGGGAAGCCCCCTCTCTGGTTGTGCTGTGTTGTGACTTTCCACCCTTCCTATCTCTAACCTTTTCTCTTTGTATGAATGAAGAGGCACCCTTGCCCAGCAACAGCAGGAGGGGCAGCTTTTCTCTTGTTGTCAAGGGTCCTGGTTCGAATCCAGGGTAAGTCATGGATTTCTTGTCTCCCGAGCACCAGAGTTGGGAGGGAAGCCCCCTTACTGTCTGTGCTGACTGTGTGCCCCAGTATGAATGGTGTGTGAAGTAACCTTGCTGATGATGACAACATGCTTGCAGAATTTACTTCTTGCGTGGCCCTACCACAGGTTTGGTTATGTGTTGTGAGTTTTGGTTGCATGTAGTTAGCTGATTTTTAGTGGCCACCATCCGCCTGAAGAGTCCCAGAAGGACGAAACGCGTCGTGGATTAAGGTAACAACTTTAAATTAGCTACAGTTGTCATCAGCAGGTGAAAAGTTTTGTCGCCCCCAGCCCTTCAGGCTGGGCTTTATGTTCTCTATGCTTTCCCAACCTGTCAACCCTTCTCCAATCTAAACTATATATATATATATATATATATAAATTTTACATACATACTATACGTCCGCGAAAACTTAAGAACTACCATATATATATATGTATTTATATATATATATATATACATGAATTCATGGTTTTTAAGCATAAGCCCGCTTTAAAAACATAATTATTGATTCATAGCAGTTGTCGAAAACGTTTGCCCCGACTGGGGTTCGAACCCAGACAACCCGACAACTGCTATGAATCAATATATATATATATATATATATGGATTGTTGTAGGTTTTCGCGGCCCGTCATAGGATAAAAACAAGGATCTTGGGTAAAACCGCGTTGAAAATAAGATGAACCAGGGCAGAACCTGGGCGTCCACCGACGTTTCGTCTGTACTACGTCAGACATTTTCAAGGTTGACTGTGACTCTACGGAGGTTGGAGTGTGTGTGACTCCAACCTCCAACGTAGTACAGACGAAACGTCGGTGGACGCCCAGGTTTCTGCCCTGGTTCATCTTATTTTCGACGCGGTTTTACCCAAGATCCTTGTTTTTATCATTATATATATATATATATATATATATATATATACATTGATGACATTGAAATTAAAAAAAAGTGTTGAAACAAAAGAACATCAGTTCCTTGATTATGTCATCCACAGTGATGACGCTACGTCGGGAATTAAGGAATAATGTCAATTAAATAAATGGCAAAAATCACAATTGAAAAATATAGGCCTACACTCCCTTTTCTTCTATATCACAACATTATCTAAACTCAAATTGAACACGAAAGTAATATGTGAAATATATGTCACTGTCAATTTAATTAGGCATACACTACGTACAGGCTAAAAACATTTTAAAACCAAAAGAAAAGTTAACAGGTGGGCTTTTAGGAAAGAAGAGGGTCATTAGGGAAGAGGAAGAAGAGGAGTTCTATAATTATTGATTATCACGTTCACGTCACATGATTACTTAAATATGTCAATGTGGGCAAAATAGAAGCAGAAGACTTAGTTTATCACCAAAGAGAGGCGTGAATTGTTCAGGTTTAAAACATTTCCAAGAAGAGTCAAGAAACTCAACGATTTTTTCAATCGCTAGGTTCGCAAATTAGCAATTGAATCACTGACAAAAATCACAATGAAATAAATGTGTATTCACCCTTTTATTTATTCAAGGATGATTTTGCTTTACGATGTATTTAATTTCGTGTATGAGTACATTTTTAATTTTAATTACAAAACAATTTATGTTCATTACTTTCAAAATGGATATAGTATGTTTGAAGAGTAAACTTTTTGTAACTGTACAATGACTGAATATGCCGAATTATCAAGAAGGTAACGGTTAATTAATTGGCAGTGACATGCATTTTACAGGTTGGTTTCTTGTTCAGTTTGCGTTTAAATATGTTGTGATATTGAAGCAAGTGTATATTTTACAATTGCAATTTTTGTCATTAGATAAGAAAAATTAGTTAACAATATTAACTAATTAAAAGTTAACTAGCATTTTAATTAATGAGACTATATATTACAGTCTCATTAATAACAATACTAGTATTAATTTTTGTGAATTCCAATGTCGTCAAGTGATATAAACAAGTAAAATTATACATTTTGATATGTCACACAACAGAAATACACTTTTAATTTTAGTAGAGTTGATAGTTAGTATTAAATATATCATAATAATTAGGCCTATACCTTTATTTAAAATTTACAATAGTATATTAATTATAGTTTAGTCCCCAGATCTGTTTTCAACACTAAATTATCTTCGTTTACAAGTAATTTTACATCGAAATTGAAGTCGATTTAGCTAAAAAAAAAAAAAAAAACACCAAATCAACTAATTGCGCTGTAACTGTGGGCACCACGAGGGGGCCCCGAGGGCAAGGTAGCACCTCCCCCCCTTAAATTTTAGGACAAATTGAAAGTTTATCACTGGCTGTACGCCAGCGGCGGATACAGTGAAGTGCGGGGTCGGGCGACCGTCTCCTTCACTACTCTCCGGTTTACATGGCATAGACAATTATATAACTATTAAATATTATGTACACTTAAGGGGAGGGTTCTGTGAAAATTGGCCTAGTTTTGTTTTTTACACAATTTTTTTTCCCTTATTTCACATGGTTACATATAACATGCTTTATCAGTTTAAAATTACAACCTTTTATATTATAAAGTTGTTACAATTGTTATATCTCAAATTAGTCAACTTTCTGCGCGGCTTTACGAGCACATTTTGCACTTACGCCCTAAAACAGTACATATATATATATGTATCAGTATACAAATCCCTACTCATTTTTTCTGCTTCAACCAGCTTTTTTAATGAATTAAAGACAGAAATATGTACCACATTTGGTAACATTTTTTTAAATAACATCCATACAGATTTGGGGAAAAAATTATATCTATCAGAAATATATAAAAAAGTATAAAATACATAAATAGGCAAATATACAGGTTCGTAGACAGAAAGATACCAAATATATGACAAATCTTATAACCAATTAATGTTCTATATGTTACTGGCTTAAATTAAAAACAAACAAAAAGTAAAAAAAGTTAAAAATTGAGAAAGGAGTAGTATTTTTACTCAATGCTAGCAATTTTGGACATTTTGGCCGTATATCTGTAGTTTTGTTTGGAAATTCCAAAAAAAATTTCACAAAAAGTTGTTTCGAGTTACTAAATACTTTGTGTAAAAATTTCAAGCTATTTGCTCTACATCTATAGAAGAGAATATTTTCACAGAACCTGTGGGTTGATTGAATAATTTTATCAAGGAGGGAGCCGCCTCTTCTTGATATAGAATCAATGTTTTAATTTGTGTTATATCTGTATTTAGAATATCTACTAGATATGGTATAGGATCAATAATTAGAAGTAAACCTCTAATTAAGATAAGGGGTATTTTTTAAATTTTTAAATGTTTTAGACTTTTAAAAATTACCAAATTACAATTTTTGTCCTCGGCGATTAAAACCCCTGCCACTGCACACTAAAAACGCATATTCAATATCCTCTGAAATAAAAATTAATAGAAAAAATAACCCAATAAAATAGTTTATAATTTACTTTTATTTGCAGTGTGTCATTTAAAGAAGGGGGATTTTCTCCATACAAAATGAATAAATATTGTTTTCATGATGTTGCTCTAAAACGCACACATTTGCACCACAATTGGGAAGACTAACAACGTTTATATTATTCTTCTACATTCAGGGCCAGTTTCTGATAACATAAATATCAAATTTTCGTTATTTATAAAATATTTTCCGTCATAATGTCGGGAAAAACAGGGCAATACGTCAAAACCCTATAACCAATCGCTGTGTGCTTATTGAAAACACAGCATTTTTGCTGATAATCTTACTTAGCCTACAGAAACCTCATTGGAATAAAATGTGTTTCTAATATGATTAAAAAAAAAAAAAAATTTTTTTTGAGTAAAACAAGATATAACATTTGTAAATTTGTGTAATGTATGATGAAATAAACTAGGGAAACGCCAAAGTCGTTGTTAAACGAGTGAGTGAGCCATGTGTTGAGTACCCGGTAACATTACTTTTCTTCCCCTATACCTTTAGGCCTCCCTAGCCTATCATAGGCTAGAGTGTCGCATTATGGTTATACAGTTGAAGCGCCCTTACACCAACTAACCTTAAAAACCCTATTATTTATACCAATATAATTATCAAACTTAAATGCAAATGTTCCCGGGTACTCAACACATGACTCGCTCACTCGTCTAACAACGACTTTGGCGTTTCACAAGTCTAGTTGGCTAAGGCGCCCTTATACCCGAAATGTGGGAGACGAAGGTTCAATCCCCTGTTCGGGAAAGATTTCGTTATTTCTGGATTGTATTTTAAAAATTATTAAACATGTTTTGGTATGCATATAACGCTGTGTAGTCCATCATCTGTTACAATACTATGGAAAACGTAGACAGTACGATATACGTGTAAATATTGCAAGGTTTACTCAATCTCGGAGCCGAATTTGGGGATACCTTGAGCGTGCAAAATTCGATAAACCTAGGGCACGGCATTTCACGGCCAGGCAAATAACAAACAAAAATATTTTTTTCAGAATCAAAACCATTGTCGTTTAAATAATTTCTAAACATTGGAAGCCTATTTTTCAATTTCTTGTAGGTTTAAATAGCAATTGATCTAGCTGATTTTGTTAGCAGTTCTTAGTTAACTTGTACCGGATGTCTGTTTAAAATTTCAGCGCAATCTGTTCAGCGATTTGGCTGATTTTCGATGTACACACACACACACACACACACACACACACACACACACACACACACACACACACACGCAGACTCACAGAATAAGCGCCGTTTAAGTTAAATGGTTACCACTTCGTTCGCTGCGCTCACTCGTTTAAAAATATGTATCAAAAATTACATATTGTTTTATCATGAGCTGGTAATCGACCGAGCGATGAATTTTGCTTCGTGATCCAGAAGACCGTGGTCAATTTCATTTTAAAAAACATCGCTGTTTTAGGGTTATGACGTCATACGTCTTTTCACAATAAAAGCTTGGGAAAGAGTAAACGTAAAACTTTGTACCATGTGGAATAGAAAGTATTTACTTTATGCGTATTTATATAATATCTAAAAGCGGTGAGCCTTCCCTTTACATTGATTTTTTTTTAAAGTCCTTAGCTTGCCCCCCATACCAACCCCCTTCCAGAATGCCTAAATATGCCAATGGTTGATGATACCGAATGATGACCTCAAACCAAGATATTTCGTGTAATAATTTTATTATAAAATGCATAAACTTTCTGCTCAATTTATTAATGAACAAATTTGGATGAAATAAGTGTGTACAAACAATACGAAACCATTCACAGTTTTGTCCCAAGTTTGCAGTGTTCACTATTTCGCCCACGAATTAAATGACGTTGCTGGACAGACGTGGACACTGCGAGTGATAATTTCGTATTGTATGTCTACATATCTTCCATTTACATCTTCAAATTATTATGAAAAATAGGATTAAGAACATTTGCTAGCCTACATAATTTTTTTCATCGGACCGTGTGAATACGAGCATTTTTAAACGAGTAAGCGCAGCGAACGGAGTGGTCTCCATTCAACTCAAACGGCGCTCAATCTGATAGTGTGCGTGCGTGCGTGTGTGTACTTTGAAAATCAGCCGAATCGCTGAACAGATTGCGTTGAAATTTTAAACAGACATCCGGTACGAGTTTACTGAGAGCTGCTAATAAAATCAGCTAGATCCATTGCGATTTAAACCTACAAAAAATAATAAATTGAAAAATAGGCTGCCAATGTTTAAAAATTATTTAAACGACAATGGTTTTGATTTAGAAAAAATATTTTTTGTTTGAAATTTACCTGGCTGTGAAATGCCGTGTACAAGAATAATCAAATGTTAAACGTCAAGGTACCCCCAAATTCCGCTCGTAGATTGAGTAAACCTTGCAATATTTTCACGTATTTCGTACTGGCTATATTTACCATAGTAGGCCCTATTGCCACAGATGATGGACTACACTGCGTTATATGCATTTCAAAACATGTTTAATAATTTTTAAAATACAATCCAGAAATTACAAAATCTTTCCTGACCAGGGGATTGAACCCACGTCTCCCACATTTCGGCTATAAGGGCGCTTTAGCCAACTAGACTAGAAAAACGCCAAAGTCGTTGTTAGACGAGTGAGTGAGTCATGTGTTGAGTACCCGGGAACATTTGCATGAAAGTTTGATAATTATATTCGTATAAATAATAGGGCTTTTAAGTTAAGTTGGTATAAGGGCGCTTCAATTGTATGGCCATAATGCGCCACTCTAGCCTATGATAGGCTAGGGAAGCCTAAGGTAGGGGGAAGAAAAGTAATGTTATACCGGGTACTCAACACATGGCTCACTCACTCGTCTAACAAGGACTTTGGCGTTTCCCTAGTATAAGTTTTGTACAGAGGGACGAAAAACATCTTACTGCGAACGTTATTACAGCAAATTATTCTCCCCTCAATTTTGGCAATAGGCCTGCATCTAGATGTTCATTTGTTGGATGAGCGAAGCGAAGACTTCAATTACACGGACCCCCAAAAAATTTAGCTCGGGTGTTTTTTTGTTTGTTTTTTGTTTGTTTTGTTTTTTGTTTGTTTTTTGTATTTTTGTCTGTTTGTTCGCTCTCTACCGGGCAAACGGCATATCCGATCTTGATGAAAATTAGAGGAGACCTTCAAAATCTCTGAACTTAGATTTGCTACGTTTTTGGGTACGATCGAAGAAATATTTCTCATGAATATCGTACTTTTACGATTTTTTTGGATTTTTTGTGCGATATTTTCGTGCCATTTGGGCCAATTCTGACCAAACGGGTGGAGCTACAACGTTCATATTATACATGAACATTAAGGTTATGGTGATGTAGTACCTTTTGAAAGAAAAAGTTGAAAAAGTTAGCCAGAATTCATAGAAATAAAGCTTTTAATATAAGTTTTTTGATTTTTTGTGCGATATTTTCGTGCCATTTGGGCCACTTCTGACCAAACGGGTGGAGCTACAACATTCATTTTATACATGGACATTAAGGTTATGGTGATGAAGTACCTTTTGAAAGAAAAAGTTGAAAAAGTTAGCCAGAATCTATAGAAATAAAGCATTTAAATATAAGTTTTTTACGGTAAATAATAACAAATTGACAAACTTGACAACAATCACCACGCATTGTACGCATTGTAGGCAGCAAAACAAAGCACTTGCAAAAGTAAAGATATCCCACGGAAACTTAAAAACTTAGAAAAAAGCTCATCCATCTACGCGGCGGGACTTTAGCGTTTTCCTAGTTTTTAATTAAACAAGGTCGCTACCCGGATATTCTATCCTGATGAAAGATTGGCCGACACATTGTCACATTATTACTATCACAAAAAATACTATCTTAATTTGTATTTTGCAATTGGATTTTTTCATTCCATTAACATAACTAGGCCGCTTCGCGGACGCTTTTTCTAGTCGCGTTGATGGATGAGCTTTTTTTGGAATATTTCTGTCCAACGATTACGTTTTTATGTGGAATCTCATTACTTTTTCTATCGTTACTTGATATTACTTGTTCATAATACACCTGTTAAAGGCTTATATTAAAACCTTTATTTCTATGAAATTTGACAAACTTTTTCAATCTTTTCTTTCAAGAGGCACTACATCACCATAATCTTCATGTCAATGTAAAATATGAACGTTGTAGCCCCACCCGTTTGGTCTGAATCGACCCAAATATCACGAAAATATCGTATTAAAAACCGGGGAAAAAATCGTAAATGTACGATTTCTATGAGAAATATTTTTTTAAATCTCTCTCATGTCATAACATATATAATTTTTGTGATTTTAAACAATGCCACAAAGTTTCATCAATATCGGAGTAACCGTTTGCCAAATATCACGAAAATATCTCATTAAAAATGAAAAAAATCGTAAAAGTACGAAAATCATAAGAAATATTTAATCGATTATACCCAAAAACGTGGCAGGTCTAAGTTCAAAGATTTCGAAGGTCCACTCCAATTTTCATCAAGATCGCATATGCCGTTTACCCGGTAGAGAGCGAACAAACAGACAAAAAAACTAACAAAAACAAAACAACCGAGCTATTTTTCTTGGGGTAACGTAAGTGAAAAAAACAAACAAAAAAACACAAAGTCAAATTGAAGTCTTCGTTTCGCTCATCCAATTATAGTGAGTCTCCCCCCATCACAATAAAATGTTTACACACGATTGTTGTACTGGAAAAAATCCGTACATATTATTCAATAATCATTAACTAATTCGTTATTAGTCAAATGGAATAATAATAGTATGCACTTACTTGTAAATTGTTGCCACAGGGACGAGGATATCAGGATATACGCTATTGGCCTTAGGGGAATAAATCAATTACCCTAAGGCCAACAACACCCCTCCTTTACGAATATAATCCTTATTTGGCAAACCAACGTTAGGAAATCTTGTAAGCGTGTATTACATTTACAATTTATTACACCTGACCAAGTCACCAACACCGATTGTTTTATCCCTGAATAACCGGAAACCCTAATAATTTCTTCTTCCTTACCGTAAACAATGCATATACGCTGTTGGCCTAACGGGAATAAATCAATTACCCCAAGGCCAACAAACCTTTTTTGTATTTTCGATAATGAAATGCAGGGTGTTGGCCTAAGGGGAATAAATCAATTCCCCTAAGGCCAACAAGTGTAACATGGTCTTTATCGACAGGTAGTAATGATGGCATAGGGGGAAAAAAAAAGGTTGATGGCCTTACGGGAAGCGGCACTGTGGGACGGCTCCTAATAGTTTGGTAACAATACTTTGAAACATAAAATGATAAATCACCTTTTAAAACGAAAATTACTTCGACTAGTTTACTATATTATGTTTTTTTCAAAGTCCGCATATTTAAAAAAAACAGCAAAAGTTGGTTAAATAAATTGGATTTTTTTCTGCGAGAATTATTATCTCTTATCTAATAAAAAAAAGTAAATATTTCTCTATTTAATCTTTTACCAAGATAAAGTTTTTATAGTTTATCTTTTATTTTATCTATATAAATTTTTGGAGGATTATCTTTACCTGTATCTAGATAAAAATTCAGTTCATATTTTTTTCATGTTTTTTTTTTTTTTAATTAAATTATCTATTCACAACACTGTTGACGGGTCGAGTTCCGAAGTCAGAGAGAGTGAACTTGTTTCCGATCAAGTAACCGATACCCTATATCTCCGTCTGTTCTATCTAGGGCGACGGGCGTTTGCCCGCAGCCACGCGCACGCGACTGTCTAGGCGACGAAACTCGCGGCCCTGTATTATACGCCTACCCGAGTTGGGGTTTTTTCAGCTATCTGCACACGCCGCCCCGAAAGATTTAAAATCTTGAATTTCGGTATATGATGACCTAAAATGTGGTCCATGGCCTTCAAAAAAAAAATCAGCCCGATCCTAGTTTTCGTGGTAAAAAAAGTAAAAATGTTAAACTCAAAATCATAAAAAAAAAAATACTTGGCCATTAAATTTGGTTCAATATGAGAACTTTAAAAAGTCAACGGCCAAGTAATTTTTTTATGATTTTGAGTTTTACATTTTTACTTTTTTTACCACGAAAATGGTTGGCTTGGCGCTCGTCAACAGGCAAAATGATCTTACTTCTTTTCAATGCGAAACTAGGGAGGAAGAATGAAAGATTGGCTCAAATTCTATATCTGACAACATTCACAGCCAAAGACTTTTGAAGGAGAGCTTGGCTGCTGTTTTTTTTTTTTTTTTTTTTTACAAATTTTTGTATTTGGGGGGGATATCACATCTTTTTGTTGTTTGTTTCATATCAAGGCATGAAATACCTGTAAATGAAAATTCAAAGAAAGAGGGAAATTTCAAAATGTAATTTTCCATCTTAATTGCTCGAATGTACGACTAAGTTTGATTCACTTTCTAAATTTTTGTAGGAATTAAATTAATGGCTGCATAGCTCGGTTACTGTTGGTGAGAGCATAGCCCGGACGGCTAAGGTCATGCCTAATTTCATGCTGATAACTCATTCGGTACCTTCATGGTGAATGCTGGAAATTAAGTTAAAAATAATATAAACTATTAGGGATGGGGGTTGAAAAAATGTGGGTTAGGAAATGAGAATAGGCCAAATGGGTTAAAACACATTAAAACATAATTTTAATAACTAATTTGAATAAAAATTCAATTTTGGTTAGGGCTATGAATTATTCCAATTTAAGGGGATGATTAAGGGGGTGTTGGGGGTGGAATATCGCTTGCCTCTCGGCGGATTATTTTTCATATTATTGTGTATCATCATGCCAAATTTCATGCTGATAACTCATTAGGTGCCTTCATTGTGAATGCTGGAAATCAAGGTATAATATAAACTATTAGGGATGCGGGTTAAAAAATATGGTTTAGGAAATGAGAATAGGCCAATTGGGTTAAAACACACTGAGACATAATTTTAATAACTCATTTGAATAAAAATTCAATTTTGGGTTAGAGCTTTGAATTATTCCAATTTTAGGGGATTATTTAGGGGGTGTTGGGAGTGGAATATCGCTTGCCTCTCGGCTGATTATTAATTCTGATATTTTTATCCACCCTTATGCCAAATTTTGCGCTAGGAGCTTACGTGTTACATATTTTTAATGGTTTTGAATTTAAATAGTTTAAATGGTTTAAAATGGTTTAATTGGTTTTGGTTTTGGTTTTGAAAGCAAAAGTGCATGAGTCTAAGGTACATCTAAGTGTGGTCCAAGTTTCATAATTCTAGATGTATCGTTTTCTCTTTATGCTCTTATTCCTCTCCGTCAGAATCTACCAGCCACCCACCCAGCCAGCCGGAATTTTTTAGACCAAGTTGAGGCACTTTTTTAACACAGAACGGGTTATCGGATCGAGCTGATTTTTTTTTGAAAGGTCATGGACCACATATCAGGTCAAATACCGAGTTTCAAGATTGTAAATATTTTGGGACGGCGTGTGCCGATAGCTGGAAAAACCCGAACTTGTGTTGGAGTAAACAGGGTCGAGTTAGTCATCGCTTTCTAAGCATTCGCGTGCGCTTGACTGCGGGCGAACGACCGTCGCCCTAGACGCTTGCCTCTCGGCTGATTATTAATTCTGATATTTTTATCCATTATTTCCCATGCCAAATTTCGCGCATGGAACCCACGTGTTAGATATTTATTAATGGTTTTGAATTTAAATGGTTTTAATGGTTTAAAATGGTTTAATTGGTTTTGGTTATGGTTTTGAAAGCAAAAGTGCATGAACTAAGGTACATATAAAAGTGGTCCAAGTTTCAAAGTTCTAAGATGTACCGTTTTCTCTGTATGCTCTTATTCCTCTGGGACAATACCTATATTCTCGCCCTTAAAAGCCCCATAATGGGTGTCAATTGGGACAATGCTTAATCTTTGGACGATTGGTTAACAGAATAAGCCTCACGTTGGTTGTCAATTGGAACGAAAACAAGCTCTCTGAGTTCACCTGAAAGTTCTTTCTCTGGGTTGGTCTTCAAAAGCTCAAGCCTACTAGGTAAAGTCAAACTAGGGTACACGCTCTATAATCAATAAAATACTCGAAATTAAGTTTCCAACCTAAAAGGTAGGTATATTGTGTACAAACAATATAGGTGATGACAGAATTCCTACCTAGATCAATCAGTTCTGATTCTGAATTAGTAGGCTCTATAGCCATCAATAAATATTACAAGCAACTCTTAAAATATATTAGTATATGAAGCCAAACAATTTTGCTTCATATCTCTACTTATCCGACTGCAAATATGACGTGGGCTGCACCGGTGTCAGGACAAGTAGATCTCGACGTCTGTCACTGCAATACCAAGTTCCCCCAATAGTAGGCTGATGATCGAAATGTAATTATTATTCATCCAGTTGATGCTTCAGATGGATTGATACCAGTTGAAATGGTTTGTTCACATTGTAGAAACTTCTTCTAAGGTAACCGTAGTAATCTTCTTGATCGACGTCAGAGAGATCGGTTCTAGTGGCTCTCTCTCTCTAGATGGTGCTGTTAGACTGTCTTATCGTCTGGTGTGGCTCCCTCTTTAGATCGCGCTAGTGATCAATTTTATCGATTAGTGGCTCCCTCTTTAGATCGCGCTAGTACGCAATTTTATTGATAGCACACATGAATCCACTATCTAATGGTTTTCTCTGCGTATTAGTGAACTTCTGTATTTGAAATCAAAAACTCAAACAATAAATATGATTGGTGACGTTTATCTAACGATCTTTTACATACGCTGTCCTTAGGATGTTCGTAGATACTCCTCTATAAACCAGTTCGCAATGTATTTTCCAGACGATTAATGTTTCTCGTAGTCGTCGCGGATTTCTCGGAGATTCTTGGCTACATATTATCACTCGAGTCACTGTAAATATACAACGTTGGTATCAATTTTGCTTTAGATTGGCAAACTGACCAATTCGCTTCCTCAACCAACACCCGTCCGCGTCCCAAGTCTCTCCGGATGGTTCTCTAACGCACACCGGCCTCTCCACACAAGGTGTACACGAAAGTTGATTACCTTCGACACAAAGTTTCTCTGATAAATAAGTGGACTGTTAGTACATAGGAGGCACGGGGTAGACACTACACTGGTATGAGTTAAAATAATATTAATATTTATTTAAACTGTAAGAATGCAAGATAATGAAACTTCAATGATTTGAGATTGTTGATGAAATAAGAAAACGCCGTGAATTATGTATAAGGATGTTACACATAAATTAAAACAGATAAAATACTATTATATGTAACCTTTTAAAGCAACAAAACTTATTTATAATCTTTCCATGTAACAAATAATATTCTCAGACATAACTGTACTATTTATTTAAGATGAATCACGCTCGTGCAATCACAGAGACGTCAGCTGAGTCAGCACCCTCGCGTCAGAGTTGAACCGGACGATCACCGAGCGTCTACTAATGACGAAAGGTGACCATTAGACACGCTTAATTAACATTTTAGACCGTTTTCACGGAAGCGGAAAAAAGGGCTCAACATAACACTTTTCTTATATTAAAAAAGTAAACAAATTGATTTTCATGATTTAGGATTTTGCCAAAAGTCCCAAATAGACTTTTTGCTGCATTATTAATATTTTTTGGCTTAATTATGTAGGCCTCAGTTCCAAATTACGAGTCAATGTTGGGACTTTAATCAAACTTCCAAACCCAACCCAAAATTTTATTTGTGCCCAACTAGTTTCACAATTTGCTTTCATTTCTTCTCACTATAATATTCCCAAATACCAGTTTCATCCAATTGTTTTTGATTTGTTATAATATGTGTTGTTTATAACAAAAAACTGAATAACTATTTTTATATTCACCACTTGCAGAACACTGGAAAAGGAGGCGTGTCGTGTTTACGAGAAGAGGTGTCCATATTTCCGAAGGGTACAACAAATCCAAATATTCGACGTGGGGGAGCTATTTGCCATCAGCAGCAAATAATAAAGTGTTAAATTGAAACTGAAGGCCACGGCGTCTGCAATCTCTGCATTATTCGAAAATTGAAAGTACATTATCGTTCTGATAACAACTTACCTGCCTTCCTATACTCCTAGCTATCTAAAGCCTGCTTACGTTCTACCTACCTCTTGTCCACCTAACTGTTGTATTGCCTTGGCCTGTCTAACTTTGTTTCTACCTACCTACATAAGCCTACAAAGATTCCACCCACCTACTTCTTTATCTACGTACTTCCTTACCCGAACTACATTAATAACCAACCAACTTTCTAAATTGTAACTACCAATCTATAACTCCCTACCTACCTTCTTTCCTACATTTAACCTACTAAGTTCCTACCTACCAAACGACTAATAGATAACAATTCCCATCTAACTGCATACCAACTTCCTACCTACTTACTTGGTTGGATAACCTCCTACCTCCACACCTTCCCACTGGCATGTCTACCTTACGGCATTCCTCTACCAGCCAGACAACCATCTTTTACCTACCAACCTCCTACCTACCAATTCATTCCCACGTACCTGCTTAAATCTTCAGTCTGGATTGAAGGTGGAGAGTATCGATCACGGAGCCTACAGAATTAGGGTCTCACGAGTTACGACTTACGAATTAGCTACATGGTGTTACGTTACGAATTATCTAGGTGTGAACGATCATGTCTAGTTAATATGACACGATACGAACAATAGACTGATAATTGCTTATGTTTGTGACATTTCTTAATCTGACATTATTTTGTAAGATGAATACTTTTTTGTAAGTTATTAATTCATTGCTGAATAGAATTTGTAATTTGTATTCTTCCCTGTATCCTTTCCAAAATAAAATGAAATAAATTCTAATCTCTCTCTCTCGCGTGATATAATATATATATATATATATATATATATATATATATATATATATATATATTTTGTACAAATCGTTTGGTATTATGGTGTGCAACCACACACAATCACAAATATTCACACACAAACAATAAAATAAAATACACAATACAGAGATGTGTGGATGAATTATTCATCCACACATCTCTGTATAATATATGATATTATTCAATGATAAACATGTAATACTTGTTTGTTTTTTCAATTCATTTTTCCTTTTTGTGTTTATTTATTAATTTGAGTCATGTAAATAATTTGTGCTTAATATGTTTATGTTTGTGTTGTATATCCTATGTATATCTAATGTATTGCACTTGTGGGGCTTCGCCCTGATGTCAATAAAGAATCAATAATAATAATAAAAATAATAATAATAATAATAATAATAATAATAATAATAATTTTTTTTTATTATTATAATAACAATAATTATAATAATAATAATAATAATAATAATAATAATAATAATAATAAAAATAATAATAACAATAATAATAATTATAATAATAATAATATATATAGTATATTTAATTGTTTTGTAATAGGGGTTTCATCTTAGAGGTGTGGTTCATCTCTGGTGAAAGCTCTTAAATACCCATTATGTAATGTTCATATTGGTGAATAAAAGAAAATAATAATAATAATAATAATAATAATAATAATAATATTAATAATAATAATAATAATAATAATAATAATAATAATAATAATAATAATAATAATAATAATAATAATAATAATAATAATAATAATAATAATAATATATATATATTTTTTTTTAAATAATAAAGCATAGTATTACACATCATACATATTCTACTTGATTCGATATCCCACAAAGCTTCATCAGAAGCTTGTCTGTGGGCTAATTATAATATACAAAATTACGGACAATGTAAGAGCATAATAATCAATATCAAATTATGTCAGACACAGGACATTATACTAAATACTAAATAATCCAATATAATATAATCAATACAATATGTCAATAACCGTAAACACATTGAGCAGTTGCCAAATTATTATCAATTATGAATACATTCAACAAGCACATTAAAATAGTACATATCACAAGTAAATAAATTATAATATTAGATAAATTTAATACAAAATTAAACGTTATACTAAATTAAACGTCATTAAACAAGAGAAATTCTTTTACTTTTAACTTAACTTTACTAATTTTATCTAAATCTTTTAGTTCTTTAGGCAATAAATTGAAACTCTGCGGTACACTAGTTTCTAACGACCTTTCACCATATTTGTTTACACAAAATGGAACTCTAAAGTTATTAGCGGCCTTCATTCTTGTGGAGATGTTATGGTCGATTTCGATTTTATACTCATTACTATAATAATAACTTAAGATTAACCTATACGTAAACAACTTTTTTACAGGGAGTAAACCAGTTATTTCGAAAAGTTCATTTGAGGAACACATCTCAGTTATGTGATTAGGAAGGATAGTTTTTAAAATCTTTATCTGCAAGTTGGAAATTTGATTTATGTACACATTTGAGGCATTACCCCAGGCCAACACAGCATAAGAGATGATTGACTCAACTAAAGAAATATAAACCGTTCGCAGTAAGTTGTAAGGGAGAATGTACTTTAAGTGGTATAGTTGTGCTGCACATGGGCGAATCCGATTACATAACTTAATAATATGATTTTCCCACGAAAAGCACTTGTCAATTTCAATACCAAGGTACCCATGGCTATACACTGACTCAATAATTTGTTTACAAGTGCAGTTAATTCCACCATTGCTTAATGTAGCGTTATTGTGCAAACAATCAACTGAATGTGAAACGACTTCAACTAATGAGTTATGGTCAACATTTAATGGACTGGATATGTGGACTATCTTAGTTTTTAATGCATTTACAATCAAACCATCGTCGTGCGTCCATCTCAACAAATTAATAATAATAATAATAATAATAATAATAATAATAATAATAATTTTAATAATAATAATTTTTTCTTCATTAAACCCACTGTCGCATATGCTTAATGAATCTACATACGGATTTAAAATTAAGGACAATAATATGGTATGTCACACAATTTCTCACCTATTCTACATGGATGACCTAAAGTTATATGCATCAAATTTTGTTCAACTAAACAATTAAATCAATACTACATTTGAATTTAGTCAAGATATCTGCATGGAGTTTGGAGTAGACAAGTGCAAGACGCTACATATCGAAAAGGGTAAGGTTACGCAAGCAGAAAAGTTCCAGCTAGATGATGGAAATAGGATTGGAATAATGGATGATAACGATGTATACAAATATTTAGGATTCTCAAAAGCTGCCAGAATTGAACATAAAGTAATGAAAGAAAAATTGATAGATACATACAAGAAGCGACTAAAATCTATCCTCAAGACGCAACTAAACGGTAAAAGCAAGATCACAGCAATAAATACATATGCTATATCAGTACTGACATATTCATTCGGAATCATTAAATGGACACATACAGACATCCAGGCGCTGGAAA
Organism: Sweltsa coloradensis; assembly: GCA_024449915.1. Classification (NCBI taxonomy): domain Eukaryota; kingdom Metazoa; phylum Arthropoda; class Insecta; order Plecoptera; family Chloroperlidae; genus Sweltsa; species Sweltsa coloradensis. The sequence goes on from JAMZAV010003033.1 coordinate 42,860, forward strand.
TATTAACTCGTACTACACTTACTAAACACAGAATGCATCATCCTAAATCAGCAATAGAGAGATTGACACTTCCAAGAGAACAAGGAGGACGAGGCCTAATTGATCTGAACAACTTATATTATAAACAACTAGACATTTTAAGAAATATTTTTTTACAAAGAGCAACCAATCAACACTGCATAGGGCTGTGGTGCTAGCTGACAAATCATTAACCCACTCAATCTAGCAAACGAAAATGTCAATCTACAAGGGAAACTCATAACTGACGCTTCAAAGTTACGTCTCTCAGAAAAGACCCTACACAAGAGACATTATGATGAACTACATAAAGGTCACGTAGATATTAAAGCATCAAATAGGTGGTTAAACAACGGGGAACTATTTGGAGAAACAGAAGGTTTTATGCTGGCTATTCAAGACAGAGTGATTGCAACGAAAAATTATAAAAAATACATTAAACAAGATGCGACAGTAAACGATCAATGTAGAAAATGTAGTGTAAGGGGTGAAACAATCGAACACATCATATCCGGGTGCCAGTCACTATGTCAAACGGATTACCTCTACAGACATAACCAAGTAGCTAACATTATTCACCAAAAACTAGCAATCAAGTACAACCTCATTGATACACACACACCTTACTACAAATACAAACCGGAGAAAGTACTAGATAGCAAAGATTTCAAATTATATTACGACCGCACAGTTATAACAGACCAAACTATACATCACAACAGACCGGATATAATTATAATTGACAAGAAGAAACAAGAAACTACCCTTATTGACGTTGCTGTCCCAATGTGCCACAACGTCGAGACTACATGGAAGAAAAAAATTGACAAGTATAGTGAACTTGCAATTGAGATCAAGAAGATGTGGAAACAGAAAAAGGTAAATACAATCCCATACGTGATATCGGCTAATGGCATCATACCGAAGAAGCTACATGAAAGCATTAAACAACTAGATCTTCCACCCAATGTTTACATCGAGACTCAAAAGGCAGTAATACTCAACACGTGTAGAATAGTTCGTAAATTTCTAAACTAAGAATGATACTTCGAGATTCTGAGACAGCTTCCATCCTGACATGGTTTTCGTGGTTTCCCATAGTCCGAAGAGCAAATGCTAGGATGGCGACGAGAAATCGGCCACGACCGTACACAGCAGAAAGAAAACATCATCTACAAACTATATTATAAATGACTTATTTTAGTAAGAGTTAAGACAAAGTAATAATGTAGGTATGTAATATAGATACACATGGAAGTACTTGACGTAAGTCCGTACAACATGTTAGATCCGGTTTTGACCGAGTTTGTATGAAATACATCCAATAAAATAACAATAATAATAATTATAATAATAATAATAATAATAATAATAATAATAATAATAATAATAATAATAATAATAATAATAATAGAAGAAGAAGAAGAAGAAGAAGAAGAAGAAGAAGAAGAAGAAGAAGAAGTGTAAGTGACATAGAAACTAAATGCCAACTTTTTAACTAAAAAGACCAACAATAAACCAAAGCTTGATTTTAGTCTTCCACTAATTAAAAACTAACGTTGGATGTTATTTGAATGCTAACTAAAAATAAACGTTGTGTGTTTTTTTTTTAAATTGTGGTCTTTAGTCGTCCGCAAGCCAAAGTTGGATACAAAGTCAATCAACCAAAACCCAATGTTATATTTCAGTAGATAACATACCAAATACAAGGTGCATTTTAGTTGGCTACAAACCAAAATGCAACGTTGAATTTTAGTTGTCTACCAACCAAAACCCAGCGCTGGATTTTAGTTGGCTTTCAACCAAAACAAAAGTTGTACATACGTCAGGTACCAACTTAATAAAACGACGGGCTTTGGTCGGCCACAAACCAAAATCCTACGTTGGGTACAAGTAGTCAACCAACCAAAACCCAATGTTATATTTCAGTAGATAACATACCAAATACAAGGTGCATTTTAGTTGGCTACAAACCAAAATGCAACGTTGAATTTTAGTTGTCTACCAGCCAAAACCCAGCGCTGGATTTTAGTTGGCTTTCAACCAAAACAAAACGTTGTCCACCGACTGTAAAACAAGGTTGGATTTTGGTCGGCGACCGACCGTCGGATTACTACGTCAAAAACTTAGTTGGCCCGACGGACATAACTACGTAGTTCGACGTAGAATATAAAAGTTGGCCCGACCAAACCGAAAACGTCGGCACAACGTCGGCGCGACGTATGTGTTCCCGCTGGGTAGTTGGCTATTGCGCCTATATACACGGAATGTGGGATACCCGACATCAAAGTACAAAGGTCGTGTTAGATTATTTCAATTTCTGGGTTGTATTAAAAAATTACAGAGAAAGTTTTGAGATACATTTACAGTACTAAGGAACACATAGCTTGAACGAAAAACTAGTCAATATTGCAAAGTTTACTCAATCTTCAGCAAAATTTTGGGTTAATTTGATTATGCAAAATTTCGCACACCTAGGTCACAGCAGGTTATTCACCACCTGCTTATGTCTGTGCATTCTATTGTCGTCTATTCATCACCATTAATTAACAAAACAATGCTATTGATTTCAATATTTGCAACCATTCTGTTAAAAACTAGTGGTTCATCTAACGATCCAATCACATATTACAATGATAAGATATATCACCCCATACGTGTCAGTCGAGCTACTCGCTACGTTCCGGGTGTGCTTTGAAATATAAACTGGTAGACTTCACTGTGCCACCCCTAAATTGACACTATTAGTGTTGACGTCAAAGCAACTGGTTGCCATTACCAATGTTGAATTTGACTATTCGCCAAATTTTAATACACCTCTTTTTATTCATTCATTGTACAAATATAGGCAATGATAAACAAACATGTTCCCATTCGCACAAATACAGCAATACTTTTTATAGTCAAGCGGATAAGAGCCGAATTTCATTACAATTAGGGGTTTTGTGAAAGAAGCGTGAATGTTTGCTCAATCACTTATAAGATTATTCTGATGAAATAGCCAAGCGTAGGCCTAAAAAGTCCACTGGTTATGGGGTTGGGGGGGCAAACATGGGGGTGGGGTGGGGTGTTGGGAACTAAAAAATCATATACGTCCGGAAATTAAATAATAACAAACTCAAATTTTGGAATATGGTTGCTTGAAGTTTGCATAATAGAAACAAAGTCATACTTGACCTCACTTGTTAATATTATCTGATATGAGACCTTCGTTTATTTTTTACTAATTTGTGTTATATTGCAAGAAATGTATCGTGTGACCATTCATTTTGTCAGACATTATGCCTAGAATAAGAATTAGGTCCACAAGTGTTTTTCGATGACGTGTGCCAGATCATTCCGTGACCTCTGACCTTTGAACTAGGAATATGGACCGGATTAACTGAACTATTAGGGGTTTTGTGATAGAAGCGTGAATTTTTGATCAAACACTTATAATAATATTGTGATCAAATTGGCAACAGGAGGCCTATAACTAATTTGTGTTTCATTGAAAGAAATGTATCGTGTGACCACTCGTTTTGTCACAAATTATCCATAGAACAAGAATTAACAAGTACAAATGGGTTTGTCGTTGCCTTAAGGTAGACAATTTTATGACCTTTGACCTACGAACGAGGAATTTTGACCCGGATTACCTTAACCATTCGGGAATTTTGAATTTAATCATGAATTTAGACTCAAACACTAATAATAATATTAAATTGCCAAGAGCAGGCCTACAAAATGTCAACTAGGTTGGTGGGAGGGGTGTCAAACATTGGGTGTGGGGAAAAAGTCATACGTCACCGAATAAAATAATAACAAAATGAAGCTTTGGAACATGGTTGTTTAAAGTTTACATGGGAAAGAATCATGGTACACATGAGAATCATACATAACCTTACTCGAAAATATTATTGGAGTATGATACCTTTGTCCTTTTGGTTACTGATTGGTGTTATATTTAAAGGAATGTATTGTGTGACCATGGTGTTGTTCTGTTTAAACTCGATGGTGTGACCAGTAGCTTTATCACAAATTATCCCTAGAAAAAAAATCAAGGGTATTTTCTGAACTTATAATATTTATCCTTCATAATAAGCTTTAGTTAGGTATTTATTTATTTATCCATTTATTTTTAAAACATTTATCTAATTTGGTTACAAGATCAAACTGAATACATTAAAAATGTGATTGTAAAGTTAGACTGACTGAGAGTGTTCCACAAGACCCTCCTATGGAAGCCAAACTACAGCTTGTGAAAGGGAATCCAAATAATTTACCTAACGTGCCCTATCAAATGTTGAAAGGCAGCCTAATGTATGCTATGGTTTGTACGAGGCCTGACATCTCATTTGCAATTGGTAAATTAAGTTGTTTCAATAGTTTTTTTTCAAAGAAACATTATGAATATGCAAAAAGAGTGTTAAAGTATCTCAAAGGAACCATGGACTATGGGTCACATTATACTAAATCAAGCAAAGGCTTGGAGGGATTTGCAGATGCAGACTGGGCTAACGATAAGTTGGACAGTAAATTTTGTTCTGTTTTTTTTGCTTAAACTTGCAGGGGGGGTGGTGGTCTGCTGGGAAAGCAGAAATCAATCAATGGTGACTTCGTCCAACTTCGAAGCTGAATATGTCAGCCTCTCCATCTGTACCAAAAGGGCAGTAATTTTGTATAGGATTTAAACTGAAATTCTTGGGCTCCGGGGGTACAGGGACCTTTTAAATACTAATCAGCTTTGTATTTTTAATGACAATCAGTCGGTGTAAAAAATGCAAACTGTATAGACGTATGGAACGTTCTAAACATATTGATGTAAGGTGTCACTTTGTGAAGGAAGCTGTCGAGCGTAGTCTTGTGACCATAGAGTAGGTATGTGTCAACGGACAACATGTTGGCTGACATCTTGACCAAATCTCTAGTTAAGTCGTAACATAACAAGTTTGTTGAGGGTTTAAACATGGCTTAATTAATGCCTTAGATCATTCAACCAGGTTAAGTGAAGGTGTTGGCCGTTGGGAATTGGGAATTGTTCTTAAGTAGGCCTAATCTAGTTTTCATATGTACCGCCATTATCAAGTTTCAACTCACTGCCTTGTAAACAACTGTTGTATCCTGTATCCACTGCTTCATAAAATAAACCTTACTTACGTTTTTAAAATCAGCAAGAATCAGTTGTCATTAATTTCAGTCCGTGTTTAATCGGAGATAATCTACTGAGCCTAAATACTTTAGGCACAAAAATAAAACAATCTTAATTAAGTTAACTTAAAGTTTAAACCGGTCCAATCTTGGTTGGTAACAACACCGCCTGACTTTGAACAACACGCGGTGACGTCACAGTGTTAATCACTCTCGTGTCAGAGTTCACGGGTGATTCTGATAACTAGCCTTGAAACACAGGTCAATAACAAAGAAATCAAGTTTTAAAATATAGTATTAGAATTATTTACTTTCAAATCTGTTGCTTTGTTTCCATCCGGCATCCATACCCTGTTACTGCCCCAAGCTGCTGATAACTGTTGCTAATTAAGATGCAATTGTAACCACAAAATGCATTATTAATGCCTAAGAGTTACGTGCAAATAGGGGTCTGATCTTTTATGTACGTGTAGACGACTGGGAATGTTATGAATGAAATCAAACTTCACAGAGCGAAGACTTACGACCTTCACGAAGACTGTCAAAGACGAATGTAGCACACCATTGTTTAGGCGCCACCTTCTTTCTACCTTACCGACCACTCCTAGTGATTCGTTTATTCATTCACTCACCACATCTACTGATCCTGACGCAGCTGTTATGTTAACTCCCGCCGTCCCCACTACCCTGCCAAGGGTGACGACCTTGAAGCGACCTCCACTATCTTTGACACACTCCTCTCGCCGCCCAGGCACCTGGCCGCCGTTCGAGGAGCAAAGCCTAATAGGAGATGATATAATGACTCCAGTCAAGTACCCAAAGTCCCAAACAGATAACACTTTGTCCTCCTTTGTCAATCTGTTTTATAACTGAATATGATACAAGTTAAATCAATAAATAAATAAGGGAAACACATGAGAACAAAAAATGTGAACTTGAGACAGTGATATCTAACAAGATAAGTATGTACGTGAAATATTGGACGAATATTTTGCCGGATAAGAATTTAGATAGAAACCACTTTTGAAACAAAATGAAACATTAGGAAAACGTTTTTTTCTCAATACAATGAACGATAAAATATAACCTTCATACAAAGATAATGGCTCAAAGAGACATCATAAAAGTCATTAATACAAACGTATAATGAGGAAAGAGGAGAAACATTCACTGGGCTTTAACAAAAATAAATGTTTATTTTTATTTATGAGTTTTAATCAATACACACTACCTGAAATGAAAATATCAATAAAGCTTTAATATGAACCATTCTAAAAGACAGATAGTCCATTAAAGTAAACCATAAAACCAAATATAAAACTTCAAATAATGTAAATGTTAAAGGTATTTATTGCCTACACAAGATCATTTTCTTGGATCCAAGAGATGTACTGAGAAACCATGGTAAATGCGGTGTAGAGCTGGGAGAAGCAGGGGGACGTGTGATCAAAGGGCTTGAAGGCGATGCTAACCACTCCCCTCAGATAGTACTTGTTAGAGCCATTGTGGAGAAACACGAGCCCACCACCCGAGTCGCCCCCACAGACGCTCAAGCTCTGGTTCACATAACCTGCGCAGATCTTGTCCGAGCCCAGGAGACTCTTTTGATTTGGTGGGATCGAGTCTATACATGTGCTTGATGTCACATAAGGCAGGTCCAGGTACTTGAGGGAGTCATCAGTTTTCCCTCCTCAGTAACGCCCCAACCAGCCACCTGAAACAAGGGGCACACATCTGTCATATCGTCCACCTTCTCTGGTCCATGTACTTGAGGGAGTCACTCAGGTCTCCCTCCTCGGTGTAGCCCCAGCCAGCCACTTCAATTTAACATTGCTTTTTTAACGTTTGAAGTGCCTGAAGATGGACAGAAAAACCTCTTACTCTGTGTAATAGGCGCAGAGACAATTCGTTTACTGAGGAGTTTGGCGGCGCGACAAAATGTAGCCAACCTGACCCTCGATCAGGCATTTTCTTTGCTAGGCGACTGGTACTGCCCAAAGCCTAGCAAGAGGATGCAACGTTTTAAGTTCCGAAAACGTGTTCAAGGGGCTTTCGAACAGGTAATCAAATTCTTAGCAAATCTAAGGAAGTTAAGCGAGCAGTGTGAATTCCTGGACCTCGACGATAACCTACTAGAGCAACTGATTGCTGGTGTGAGGGATCAAGCCCTACAAACCAAGTTGCTGGCTGAAGGTGACAGCCTTACCTTCAAGAGGGCCGTGGAGTTAGCTGTGGCAGCAGAAACATCCCAGAGGGACGTACAGGTCCTAAGGGGCAGTGTTGGTGTAGCCCAAGTCAACAAGTTTGATACCAAGTCTGCTAGAGGCAAACAGGGGGGAGGCCCGGCTAATAAGCCTAAGCCTAGGCCTACTGCACAAGGTAAGGAGGCTCAATGCAACCGTTGTGGCAGTCCTGCACACTTAGCAGATAAATGCAAGCTTGCATGTAATGTAACTTGCTATAAGTGCCAGAAACCTGGCCACATTTCTAAAGTTTGTAAAAGTAAAAAAGTCGAGCCTAAGCCTGATGCTAAACCGCCGGTGAGTACTTACTTAGTGCAGACTCAGCCTGTTAGTTCTTTCGTATTTTCTGTACAGAGTAATAAGTGTGTAGAGGATGAGTTTAAGGCTACTGTGGAGGTGAATGGAGTGTCACTGAGGATGGAGGTGGACACTGGCTCTAAACACTCTCTCACTGGACAGTCCACGTTCAAGCAGCTGTGGTCTAGGGACCCGCCTGATATGTCTGAGTCGGAATACAGACTGAGAACTTGGTCTAAACAGGATTTAGGTGTGCAAGAGGTGGTACTAGTGGAAATAGGCCATGAGGGCAAGACTTACAAGCTACCGCTTTATGTTATGGATAAATACGGTCCAAACTAACTAGGGAGAGACTGGATTACGGAGCTTGGGTTATCGGTACAGGTAAGCCCAGTTAAAAAGTACAAGTAGAAGAGGTTAACATTCCTAAAGAGTTACATGGGCTGGAGGACGTATTAAAGAGTGGACTAGGTACGTACACCAGAGAGGAGGTTCATGTGGAGCTTGAACCAGGGGCGGTGCCTGTTTTCCGCAGGCGGGTCCCCGCCGTTTGCGCTGAAGGAAAGGGCAGACATTGCACTAGAACAGTTAAAGCGAGATAGAGCCACAGAGGTGATTCCATACTGCAAATGGGGTACACTGACCGTTTTTGTCGCAAAAGGAGATGGAACGGTGTGGGTGTGTGGTGACTACTCGGGTACAGTGAATACAGTATTGAAAACTGAGGTGTATCCATTACCGACAAACACTGAAGTGTTGACTACCTTGGCTAATGGTTGTTACTCCACGAGGCTTGACTTGGACAGGGCCTATACGCAAGTCCGAGTGGACGAGGAATCGTCACAAGTGTTAGCGCTCAATACGCATCGAAGCCTTCTAAAAATGGAGAGGTTACCGTTTGGTCTAGCTTCGGCTCCAGCCACATTTCAATGCTTTATGGAAACGCTGTTGAAAGGGTTGAAAGGCCTGGTAGTCTTCTTAGACGATCTGTTGATTTCAGGCACCACGCTGGAGGAATTATGGAGAAGAACTCGGGCCGTGTTTGAGAGGATAAATGGGGTAGGATTTCGCCTGAAGTTGGCGAAGTGTCAGTTTGGACTAGAGTCTGTTGAATTCCTAGGCTTTCGGATTGACGAAGACGGCTTACATCCTACCGAGAAGATTCAAGCCCTGCTGAGCGCGCCTTCTCCAGCGAACACCGAGCAACTAGAGTCAATTCTAGGCTGCCTAACGTTCTACGAACGATACATCAATCACATGGACCGAAGCTATCTCCACTGTACGATTTAGGTCGTAAGGACACGCCTTGGAGCTAGACCGAGAAACATGAGGTATGTTTCCAGGAAGCAAAAAAGTTGATTTCTTCGGAGCAGGTCCTAGCACACTACAGCTTGACCAAGCCGTTGAGACTCTCGTGTGATGCCTCACCATATGGAGTGGGAGCGGTACTGGCTCATGTAGAACCCGACGGCACTGCAAGCACCTGTGGCATTTGGTTCGCGCACACTTCATGCGGCCGAAAAGAATTACTCGCAATTGGACAAGGAATTCCTATCGATTATGTATAGTCTACGTAAATTTCATCGCTATATTTATGGCAGACCGTTCGAGATAATCACTGATCACAAGCCACTGGTGGGCCTTCTACAACCTGGCCGACCTTTTGCCGGATGTGTTGTCACCACGCATGACGCGTTGGTTACTAATGCTAGCCTGTTATAGGTACACGATGACATTCCGTCCAGAGAAGTTGCACGGAAATGTAGATATGTGCAGCCAACTTCCATTGCCAGCACCGGAGCAGCCAGAATATCCCAAACTGGCAGACGTCTGGTTCCTGATGGAAGCCAAGGAAGGATCGTCACTTGCGGTGGAACACATACGCAAGGAAACGCAGAAGGACCTCATCTTGTCCAGGGTGATGAAAGGTGTTCAGCAAGGCTGGAATACCGCGGAATTGCCGTTACAATTCCAACCGTACGTACACAACTGGGAAGGCCTGTCCGTACACCATGGCTGCCTGTTGTACAGCAACCGGTTGGTAATACCCACTTCCTTGAGGCCGGAGGTCCTGAAGTTGCTGCATAAAGTTTCACCAAGATATAGAAAAGACCAAATCTATTGCACGAAGTTACGTATGGTGGCCTGGGGTAGACAAGGAGATCAAAGAACTGATTGCGACTTGTCAAGCTTGCGCCGAGACTTGCAAAGCTCCAGCCAAGTCAAATGTTATACCGTGGAGCATCCCAGCAAAGCCGATGTCACGCATTCACATAGATTTTGCGGGGCCGACTTGGGGACAGACCTTCTTCATCGCGGTGGACGCTCATTCAAGATGGCCGGTGGTGAAAAATACCAAGGGAGCTTTGACTTCTGCTGTAGCCATTGAGGTGCTACAAGACATGTTTGCGGATTATGGTATCCCGGACGAAATTGTCTCGGACAATGCCGCAGCCTTCAAGTCTGAGGAGTTTCAAGCCTTTTTTGAGACTTAATCAAGTTTGGCACATCACCTCAGCACCGTACTCTCCAGCTTCACATGGACTAGCGGAGAGAAATGTTCAAACTGTTAAAAATCTACTAAACAAGGTTGCACCAGAGACTTGGCGGCTGGAGCTAGGGAACATACTGTTAGCGTTACGTACCACACCTAACGCTACCACGGGAGAGATACCATCTGATCTTTTGATGGGGAGGAGGATCCCCACTATGCTCGACAAGCTTCACCTGGATAATTACAATTCCAGATCCGCAAGCCGAGAAACTGTGGCAGTGCAAGCCCAGAAGGACGACCCAGCCTGGCGGCAGTACCACGAGGGTCAACCAGTTTACTTCCGAAACCATGGGCGAGGACCAAAGTGGCTGCCAGGAACAATTAGGATAATCCATGGTCCCAGGAATTTCACAGTCGCGGATGAAGAAGGAACGTCCCGGAGACTGCAGCTGGACCAACTGTGGACACGAAGAGTGGCAGAGGTACCAGACCAGCCACCGCCAGACCACTCGGGCAGCACTTGAGAGCGCCTATGCACGGCGTACCTCATTGCAAGATGGGACCTGTGACAGACTAGGTTGATGACAGTCCATTGCATATTTTAAGTTCATCTTTACGTACTTAATATTGCATTGTACTCAAGTAAATCTATTCCATATTCTTTCTAAACTACTGTGCTTCATTAAAAGTTAGAACCTAACCCAGTTAACAAAGTCAAATATCCTCATTCAGATGGTGATGAGTTGACTTTGCTGGACACTAAAACCTGTCGCTACCTTATCATCAGCTGTTACGTAGGGAAGTATACTCTCCGAAACTGTGTGTAGTGTAAAACGTGTACGCAATCCGTGGCATTGTCACTAATACGTAGCCAACCAGACTTCAGGTTCTAAGCTTTTTCTCGTGTTTCTGTTCATCATATTGAGCGTGCTCCTGTTGAGTTAAATTACATTTGTTTTATATAATGTGAGTTAATTTGAGAATAAAAATGTGAAAATTGTACGTTATCGTCTTTCCCCATGATGAGTGAAAGTGATGGGTCAGCACAGTTATGTAACACAAAGGACAGCACTCTCCACGAGACACAAAAGCAGACTAATTATTCGTCATGAGCAACTCAGTGAGTCATTGAGTCACTGCGTGCCACAGTGCGTAACGTCGTGCATTGTTGGCAGCCTGGAACTTGACCTTGACTTCTTGAATCTTTATAGCTCGTATTTGGCGAGTGGTTGGTAGCTGGCCATGGTTGGGGTGAAGAGTTATATTGCAGGCGCGGCGATTCAAATGCCAGGCCGTAAAAATAGCGCGGTCTTTCGCAATTCTAAAATTCGGGACAATTAGGCGTCCCGGTTACAAGTAGCCGGGGACAACGGGACATCGCCTAAAAAAGGGACTGTCCCGGCTAAAACGGTACGAATGGGAGCCCTATGATGAGAATACACAAAGCCTACTTACAACACCGACAGATCCGACTGTGAGTTGGTCTCGCTCTAGATTATTGTCCCAATCAACGCAGATCAGGTTTATCTTCCGGTTGATGTCAAACGGAGTCTCCAGATGTAGCAAGGCGATGTCGTAGACGAAGTCCGCGTTCCGTCCTCGGAACGTGTCGTGTATAACAATCTCGGAGACGTTCCTCTTTTGTACGGCAGTGTCAGGGTCGTCCCAGGCGCGGAGGTGCTTGCCAGCAGCCACCTTGTACAGACTGGCTGCCTTCTTCTCCTGCGCTGACTCATTCCAGAAACAGTGAGCGGCTGAAATATTTAACACATTGTCGCATTTAATCATTTAGTTGTTACTTGTTTTTTATTACACCAGGGACCAAAATTACAATTTACCGACAAAAAACTAAAAATATAATAACCCGAGTAATAAAGAACTGCTTTGTACAAATACACATTATAATAAAAACAATGATTATTATATTGTATTGAAAACCATAATTCTTCCATTTAAAATGTTGTAATTCATACTTTACAGTATACTCAAATCCACGTCCGAGGGGTTGGTTCACAGGTGACGGAATTTCTTCCCCACTTTACCAACCCCACCCCCTGCCACACACAGGCAAAACAGTAACGAGGGGGTCTACAATATTGCAATATTATTTCGACCCTTTTTTTAAATGGCTGCGACAACCTGCAACTGCATGGGAAAGTGGTATATTATCTTCCACCACCTGATGTAGTGGACCATATATTAGTTTGTACCACATAACAACAGAACACGCATCCCACAAGAAAAATTGATCAAACCATAACAGAACAATACAATATAAAATTAATTACATAAAGATGTCTATTAAAATAATATAAACATCAATGTATGCGTGTGTTGTATGTATATTTGAGTGTATGATTGCGTAAGTGAGTGTGTGAAGTCTAAATATAAATTGTACGCACATGCATGAGCGACTGAAGACATTAATAAAGTTGATTATCAGTTATTTATTTTACCTGATTTTGAAATAACTGATGATAACAACCTATACATCAAGAGCTTTGTTTGTGCGGAGAATGGTGGAAGTCAAGGAGGGGACTGGGGAAATGTAATAGTAAGTGATTATTGTGAGGGTAGGGGAGGAGATAAGGCAAATGATATTATTTAGTAATAATTGATGTCTTCAAAGTTCTCCAGGATTGAAATTAAACTGCTACTCTACTCTTTGACAGAGGCAGCTCATGCGTGATAGACGGGACCTTCACGATATGAACTAGCTTTCTGGCATAGCAAGGTGAATGAAGGCATTATTAAGACTCGCTCCGCCTCAATCTTAATTTCTTACCGGACACAACCACTCGGGGTTTGATTAAGGTTCCGCCGCAGATCTGATCTGTATTTCCAGAGCCTGGCTTAACCTCGTAGATCCCGACATGCCAGGGAAACTCCCCGACCTTGGCGACCTGGCCCCCGGAGATGAGCGGAGCGCCAGCGTTGGTGTTGCGTCGCCCACAGTCTGGGGACAAACACGAATCACCGTGCTAATACAAATATATTCTAGATGAGTTTAATCAAAGAGTGAACGCCTTGTATTCTACATCGCCGTTAATGCTTGAGTGTTGTATTTGCTATGACGACCACTTGATGTCGACCCAAGTCTGCATTGATTATGATTATTATTGTATAGTTATTCTTGATTCGTTAGAGAATCCAATCTTTGTCGTACAAAGTTAATTTTACAGTCTATTATATTCTGTTTACTAATTTGTAGTACAGGTATAATAAATATGTGATCACATCATGTATGAAGACTATATCTGAAGCAAATGATGAAAGCAGCACAGTTTGTGAGAATATGTCTGATTCCGTATAAAACTGGTCTTTGAAGTAAATCAATCCAAAAATTACAAAATCCATTCCAGCGGGGTATCGAACCCCGGTCTCCCGATTGCCGGTCGTTTGCTTTACCCCTAAGCTACCAAGACGGTCAACTTCATAACATCTGGATTGTTGGTGCATTCAAGATCTGAATAGATGTGAAATAACACTGGTCTTGTTATAGAGGAAAACGTAGGCTTCTTAATTTCATATATGAAATAATAGATTTGATTTTCAACTTCTAAGCTGAACCCACACGCACATGCACACGCCTGGCGATCTCAGGGTGGTGGAAAATACATCATATTATGGCATAATTTTATCTGTCCGCTTCCACAAAATACTATCAGGATTTTAACTTTGATTAAAACATGTTATTCAGTATGAATTATTACTATTGACAATTTTGTATAGACGTGCCCAGGCAATTTACACACATTGTGGTTATCATAAATGAGTTTGCAATCAAAATCTTCTATGTGTGTTAGTGTATACCCTCCTTATTTTTACAATTTTTTTCTCTAATTATCAACCTCAAAATGACAACATGTGACATGAACTTAACATGTGAACACAAACCAGGATAGCACGTGAAGACTGGACGGTTCCACTGGTCACTTCTGAGACAGGTGACCATCCTATAGCTAAAACTAGTATGAACCGCAAACCCTGGCTTGCAAGCTAGGCGAGCCTCAGTCGCAAACCGATGTAGTTGGCTGCAGTTTACTCTCTCGCCCGCCAGGGAGCAGGATATATCCACATCTTGGGAGGTCAGTGGAGGACACATTGTAGTTGAAACTGGGGCAGCTACTATAAACAAGAAACATAGTCAGTTTCACCACTTACCTGAGTGGTAACCGATATTCATTATGTATGTTGTGTGTAAACTATTTATTTTCACAGATTCTTTAACTATCAACTTCAAAATGAAAACATGTAAAGGCCTTCACATTTGTGAACACAAACCTGGGTCGCACGTGAAGACTGGACGGTTCCACTGGCCACTGCTGAGACAAGTGACCTTCCTCCGTCTGACAATAGTAGGAACCACAAACCCTGGCTTGCAAGCTAGGCGAGCCTCAGTCGCTATCGGATGTTGTTGGCTGCAGTTTACTCTCTCGCCTGCATAGGAGCAGGATATGTTCACGGACTGAGAGGTCAGCGGAGGACACATTGTAGTTGAAACTGAGGCAGCTATTTTAAACAAGAAACACTGTCAGTCTACCCACCACTTACCTGCTGTTCTAACCAACAGGTATGCTTTATGTTTGTGTGTGTACCCTCTTTACTATCACAGTTTCTTTAACTATCAACTAAAAAAAAAAAAATGTAAAAGCCTTGACATGTGAACCCAAACCTGGATCGCACGTGAAGACTGGACGGTTCCACTTGCCACTTCTTAGACAGGTGACCATCCAAAAGCTGACACTAATAGGAACAACAAACCCTGACTTGCAATCGAGGCGAGCTTCAGTCGCAAACTGATGTGGTTGTCTGCAGTTAACTGCCTCGCCTGCCAAGGAGCAGGATATCAGTACTGACTGGGAGGTCAGCGGAGGACACATTGTAGTTGAAACTGGGGCAGCTATTATAAACAAGAAACACCACGGTCAGTCTCACCACCTACCAGCTGTGGTTGACTGCAGTTAACGGAATTGTCTTGTTTTGCATTACATGCTCTTCAGAAGATGCCTTTAATCAATTCAAGAACAATACAACAAAATTCAGGTCACTGCGACTTATGGAATAGGGTGGGCCGAAAAACAATTTTTTTTTCTTTAAAGTCGTAATACCGCGGAAAAGTTGCGAATTGTGGAGACTAAAAAATTAAAAAAAAAATTTAAAAATCGGTTCATATCTTCCGGTCGCGCATGTGCTCTAAAGTTTTCCAAAATTTGGAAAATTTTTATTTTTTTTTTATTTTTTTTTAGTTGTAATACCGCGGAAAAGTTGCGAATTGGGAAGACTAAAAAGGGTAAAAAAAATTAAAAAAATTGGTTTATATCTTTCGGTTGCGCATGTGCTCTAAACTTTTCCAAAATTTTGAAAAATTCACATTTTTACGATAATTTTTAACATTTTTAAATTAGCCTCCTCCCGAATGTATAAGCTCGAATTTTTCACATTTTAAACTTTCTTCTATGTTAAAAATATTAAAAATTATCGTAAAAATGTGAATTTTTCAAAATTTTGGAAAAGTTTAGAGCACATGCGCGACCGGTAGATATAAACCGATTTTTTAATTTTTTTTTTTACCCTTTTTAGTCTTCCCAATTCGCAACTTTTCCGCGGTATTACAACTAAAAAAAAAAAAAAAAAAAAATCAAAATGTTCCAAATTTTGGAAAACTTTAGAGCACATGCGCGACCGGAAGATATGAACGGATTAAAAAAAAAAAAAAAAATTTTAGTCTCCACAATTCGCAACTTTACCGCGGTATTACGACTTTAAAAAAAAAATGTTGTTTTTCGGCCCACCCTATTATGGAACTCAATTATCATACCTTTACTAAAGCCCTGCATAGAGCATAAGCCGCCTATGGTGACGTCACTGCAGGGCTACCTGCTGCGTATCTAGGCATGCTCCAGCCAAGGATTGCATCGCGCGCTGCCGTGCCGGCCACACATTCCAAGAGGCGACATTGCCCCCTTGACACTTCAAATAACCGATTTTACATGTTGATAGAAAAAGATGAATACCACTGTTTCTGAATTCTAACTAAATTAAAGTTTTTATAGTATAACAAAAATGTAACATTCAACACTTTAAAAAACTTTTGACTTTCCCACATGAATCTGTACCCCCTATTTCACCTTCGATCCCAAAAGGTGGCCAAAGATTTAATCAGATAATAAAAGGTCAGATTCACTTTTCGATGGTTTATTGTTTGATTTTAAATTTTTTTAAACGGAAAACACTCCCCGTAGATTAAAATTTACCCCTTTGCGATGGATTTTTTAATTCCGGATTGTTTCCAAATATTTTTTTTAAACTGTTAATCTTTAGGGGGGAGTAATAATATTCTTTCCGAAACTTGTCCCAGTGGGGGAGTATATGCTACCACTTCCCCGCGGTAATTTTTCTGTCCCCCAGTGGCGCGGGAAACCCGGGGGGAAGGGTGGGAGCTTATATTCAACAAAAACCCCCATTTTTTTTTAGTATTTAGACCAGATAGTTTTTGTAAAAACTTTTTTGGTGTTTCCGTGGCGGAAGTGTAGTTTAATTTTTTGAGATACAAATTTTCAGTTTTTTCAAAAATGTCTTTATTGTTGGCAAAAATTAATTTTTAACATGATGGTTTAGTTGGGCAATCAATTATTCAATTTTTTTCCCAAAATAAATTAGTGTATATCCTACATAGTAGAGCTGTTAGGGAAAAAATTGCAAATCCGGATCCAGCGTGAAATTTTGAGGGGTTGATAAAAATTAGAATTAAAAAAATCCCCCGGGAGGAAAGCGATATCTCCCCCCAACACCCCCAAAAACATCCCCTAAAATTAGAATAATTCTAGCTCAAAACCCAAAAAAAAATTTTTTATTAAAATTGAAATTAAAATTAGTTTTAATGTGTTTTCCCCAATGGGCCTATTTCTTTTCCTAAACCACATTTTTTCCCCCCCATCCCAAATTGTTTATAATATTTTTCCCTTTGATTTCCAGCATTTACCAGTGAGGCACCTAGGATTTATCACATGAATTTGGCATGGGGTTTCATAATAACCTGAAAAATAATATCCGCGGGGGGCAAGCGATATTCTACCCCTTTTTTTCTCTACCCCCCTTAAATTTTGGGAAAAAAACTAAGGTAGTTTTAAACATTTTGAATATTTAAATTTGGTTTTAAAATTTATGAGCGAGTGTTATAGTCCAGTCAAAAAATCATTCATAAAAAACAAAAAAATTTTTTTCACCCCCACCCTAATAATCATACTTTTGGAAAAACTGTTTAATAATTACCAAATGAAATTTGGCATGGGGGTAGATAAAATATAAGAATTACAATTCCCTGGGGGGGCAAAAAATATTTTACCCCAGTGCCCCCTATCCCCTTAAAATTGGAATTGGGACTAGGTCGTATTCAAAACATTGAAAATTTTTAAAAATTTTCCAATAATATTATGCTGATGCTGTTTCCTCCAATCAAAAATAATTTTGGTTTTTTTTTCCCCCACCCCAATTTTGGGTTTTTTTTTTTCAAAACCCTTTTAGCGAAAAATTTGGGATGGTGGTAGATAAAAAAATAAAATATATAATAATAAAATTTTTTATTTTTTCTACCACCATGCCAAAATTTCATGCTAAAAGTGTTTATGAAAAAATCACTATAGGGGGGGATAGAAAAAACACAGAAATTAGGTTGATTTGGGTGGAAACATGCTTGAGCATAAATTATTGGGGAATTTTTAATAATTTCAATATAGAATACGACCTGTACCAATTCCAATTTAAGGGGTGATAGAGGGCACGAGGGGGAAAATTCGTTTTCCTCCCCCAAGGAAAAAGTAATTTTTATTTTTTATCTACCCCCATCCAAAATTTATGCTAATAAATGTTGATGAAAAAAATCCAATTTGGGGGGGGGTAGAAAAAAAACAAAATTAGGTTGATTGGATGGAAACATGCTGGGGGGATAAAATTATTGGGTAATTTTAATAAAACAATGTATAGAATCGACCTTACCAATTCCAATTTTTAAGGGATGATAGAGGGGACGAGGGGTGAAAAATCGTTTTCCTCCCAAAGGAATAGTAATTTTATATTTTTACTACCCCCCATGCCAAAAATTTATGTTTGGGAATTATTAAAAGTGTTTGTCCTAAAAAAATTTTGTTTAGGGTTGGGGGTGAAAAAGTTGTTTGTTTTGATGAATGATTTGTTGACTGGACTAAACCATCGATCATAATTTTTTAAACAGCAATTTAAATATTCAAAAAGTATTAAATACTACCTTACGTTTTTTCCCAAAGTTAAGGGTGGTAGAGAACAAAAGGGGTGGAATATTGCTTGCCTCCCGGCGGATTATTATTTTTCAGGTTATTATGAACCATCATGCCAAATTTAATGCTGATAACTCCCTAGGTGCCTCACTGGTGAATGCTGGAAATCAAGGTAAAAATATTATAAACAATTAGGGATGGGGGTTGAAAAAATGTGGTTTAGGAAATGAGAATAGGCCGATTAGGTTAAAACACATTAAAACATAATTTTAATAACTAATTTGAATAAAAATTCTTTTTTGGGTTAGAGCTATGAATTATTCTAATTTTAGGGGATGATTTAGGGGGTGTTGGGGGTGAGATATCGCTTGCCTCCCGGCGGATTTTTAAATCTGATATTTTTATCTACCCCCATGCAAAATTTCACGCTGGTATCCGGATTTGCAATATCCAAGTGTTTCTTCCCCTTTACAGCTCTCACTAACATAAAAAAAACGAAAATTCCTCGAGTTGCCAATTTTCAGCTAAAACATGACGAAATAACATTGTAGTATGGTGTAATTTTTTTCGCCTTTGGCGAAAGGGACTCCGGTGGATGGGGTTTTGCCCCGCACCCCAGTTTTCACCAAGACCATGGAATCTGCTAGTAAATTTACCCCTCCCCCACGACAAGTTTCAAAACGTTCATACGCGCCTTCAGCAGGGGACGCCCTCTCGCCCCTATCCCGAAAGTAACAGAATTCCAATGTCAAGTCACAGAACATAATACAAGGGAAACGCTAAAGTCGTTGTTAAACTTGTGAGTGAGCCATGTGTTGAGTACCCGGTAACATACCTTTTCTTCCCCCTACCTTAGGCCTCCCTAGCCTATCATAGGCCAAAGTGGAGCACTATGTCCTTACAGTTGACGCGCCCTTATACCAACTAAACTTAAAACCCTGTTATTTATTCCAATATAATTATCAATTTTAAATGCAAATGTTCCCGGGTACTCAACACATGACTTGCTTACTCGTCTTAACAACAACTTTGGCGTTCTTCTAGTCTAGTTGGCTAAGGCGCCTCTAGGCTATACCCTAAATGAGGGAGCCCTGGGTTTAATCCCCTGGTCGGGAAACATTTTGTAATTTCTAGATTGAATTTAAAAAAATTATTAAACATGTTTTGAAATGCATAACGCAGGTAGTCTATCATCTGTGACAATACGTTGGAAAACATAGCAGGTACGAAATACGTGTAAAGATTGCAAGTAGTGAGAGTGTATCTTGAGTGTGCCAAATTCGATAAACCTTGGGCACGGCATTTCACAGCCAAGCGAATAACAAATAAAAAATATTCTTTCAAAATCAAAACCATTGTCGTTAAAATAATTTCTAAATATTGGCAGCCTATTTTTCAATTTTTTATTTTTTGTAGGTTAAAATCGCAACTGATCTTTCTGATTTAGTTAGCAGTTCTCAGTCACCTGGTCACGGATGTCTGTTTAAAATTTCAGCTTAATCTATTTGGCCGTTCGGCCGTATGGGACCGGACAGACAGACAGTATTTATCACGACAAAGCCCGATCGAATAGCGTTATAGACTTCGTTTCGCTGCGCTAACTCGTCTTATAATTAAAAAATCACAACATTTATCAGCAGTCAACACATTATCAAATGATTGGAAAAACACATGCCAAAAACTCGTTAAAATACTTGAATCAAAAAGTTTTCCGGGGCGCCCACATAAGCTGGGGGGCCTCATGTACTTCACCAACAAAAGATCGTTTACTCTTAAATAATTGTTGTATGACACCACTGGGGGCGGCCAAATGTAATCTCGCTTACGTTGGAAAAATTCATAGAACTGACCCTGAGCACAGAAATGTAAATATTTACAGGCGAGTCACAGTTTGAGTTAGTGAATAAAACACGAAACAGTAGTTTTGAATGTAAATATGTAATTAATACAAGTTACAACTTGCAGCTAGACAGGCTGACACAAAGTTAAACATTGTCACTAAAACTCTCTTTAAAAATGTCAAATTAAAACACTAGTGCAAATAACTAAAATCACGTGACATAAACGATGATCACCGCAAGTATAAATATAAATATAAATCACGTATGATGTGAAACTTAAATTCTCATTGACAAAAGTAAACGTTAAACTGAAGTGTTTAGACATCGGCCGCGTCGTCAAAAGATTCCCACATTAATCTGCCTGTTATGTATAACAACATGAAATATGACGAACTCAGGGCCGAGTTGAGAAGAAGGCGTGTTACATATTTTGGATCTAAAAGAGAGCTCATTGCCAAATTAGAGAGCCTTGATAGCAAAGCCGAATGGAAATGCAAACTTTTTTCTGGTGTATATGACCGTCCAAGATTGAATAAGGGAGCTGTTCCTACAAAAAAGTGCTCAGTATGTGATTTGTCTGGGAGAAAAAATCAGCTCTTTGTTTATTGTGCTCAATGTAAAAATCCTTGTCATAGGACGTGTGCCAATATTCCACAATCTAAATTTCGTGAGTTGTCAGCTGGAAAAGAATTGTGGAACTGTTGGGCCTGTACGTTGCCATCGTTTTCTGATTCTTTATTTAGTATAGACTCAGAAGAGGACGTGAATCAAAATGAAACAAATAGATCAACTGCTAGTGGTATTAAAATTCTTTATTTTAATGCCAGAAGCCTTAAAAACCCAAAGAGTAATCCAGATATTCAGGCTTTGGTTACAGAGCAAAGTTCACATATTGTATGCATCAGTGAGACATGGTTGAACTCTGATATAAGCGATGAAGAAATTTTTCCAGATCTTGACTACGTAATTTTCAGAAAAGATCGGCAGTCGAGAAGAGGTGGTGGAGTCCTTATAGCAGTACAACCCAATCTTAATCCAATACGCGTGCCTATGCTTGAAAATGATTCTGAATGTATATGGATTGAGTTTACATATAAAAGTAAAACATACTTACTTGGGTCTGCTTACCGTCCTCCGAACTCTTCTGATAGCTTGAACAATTCTTTGCTTGCCTCGCTACAAAAAACCTCAGATAATGCTAACAAATATGAAGCAGTTTTGATATGTGGCGATTTTAATCTTGATATTTCTTGGGAAAATGTTCCAAAAGCAAGAAATTCTGTTTCAGAATCTTTCTTATCCTGCTTTTATGATCTATTTCTTACTCAACTTGTCAAGGAAGCCACTCATATAACACAGTCGTCTCGCTCAATTCTGGACCTTCTGTTATGCAACAATTCTTCTCTTATTTCCAATGTTGAAGTGATTCAAGGAGTGAGCGATCACTTAGCAGTTACAGCAATATTAAAAGTCAAGATGCAAAAATCCAAAGTCATCCGGTCTGAGGTGCTCAATTACAACAGAGCTGATTGGGAACTTCTGTCTAGACTGTTTGCAGACCATCTTCCTTGCAACTGGAATAGTTGGGATATTGATAATGCGTGGAACTGCTGGGTACGTATTTTCTGGGATTGTGTCCAATTCGGCAATTCCCAAAATCAAAATTAACTCCAAACGAAGAGCCCTCCATGGATTACTAATAAGTTAATTAAAGATATCAGAAGACGTGACTCTATGTTTCGTAAATGGAAAAAATCCCCATCTGAAGATCGAGAGGTAGTTTATAAAAAAATCAGAAATCAAGTTAAAACATCAATTAGAAATGCTCATGATGATATGTGTGGAAGATGGGAAATGACTCGAAGAAATTTTGGAAATATATTCATAGCAGAAAAGGCAGTCTTGCACCCGATCATTACACTTGCGATGGTGTCAAGCTTTCAGATCCAGTTGAAATTGCGAATGCATTCAATAAAAAGTTCCATGACAACTTTACTCCTAATGACACGTCTCCCCCTACTAACTGGGTTCCAGGAAATATTGGCCCAGTAGCTCCAATAAGATATCTATTTTTCATCGAAGAAGAAGTTCAGGAATATTTAAAAAGATTCGACCCAACGCGGCGCCTGGACCTGATCTTCTACCGGGCCGAATTCTACATACCTGTGCTGAGGCTCTGGCTCCTTCTCTATGCAGTATCTACAATCTATCAGCATCTACTGCAAGTGTTCCTGATGTATGGAAAGACAGCATCTGTGGTTCCAGTCTTTAAGAAGGGAGATAGATTGAAGATCGAGAATTACAGGCCTATTTCGTTGACCTCACTTGCATGCAAGGGTATGGAGAAACTGATTGCTAAACGGTTATTTAATCACTTTAAAAGAAACAAACTTATCAATTTAAATCAGCACGGTTTTATACCAAAAAGGTCATGCGTAACTCTCTTAACTGACGTTATCGATCAGTGGTTAAATTCACTTGAATGTACTTCTGTCAAACAGGTTGACTGCATTGCATTAGATTGGGCAAAAGCTTTTGACCAAGTCCCTCACACAAAATTGATAGCAAAATTAAAAGGATATAAAGTTGAACACAATGTAATAGGGTGGATAAGCTCTTTTCTTTCCATAGGAAACAATCTGTAGTTTTTAATGGTTCTCGATCTGTAGAAGCTCATGTTACTTCTGGGGTGCCACAAGGGTCTGTAATTGGGCCTCTCCTATTTACAATCTTCTTTTTAGATCTTCCTCAGTGTGTGTCATCTCAAGTTTACCAGTATGCTGATGATACAACATTATTTCGACCTATTTCAGGATTAGAGGATGTTTATGCATTGCAAGCAGATCTATCTGCACTTGAAAATTGGTGCTTGTTGAACTGTATGCAGCTTAATGCTAGCAAATCGCAGTACATACGTCTAACTAGGTCCAAATCACCCATTGCTTCTAATTACATTCTTTTAGGTAATGCTCTAGTGAGGCAAACAACTATTAAACTCCTCGGTCTCACTATATCTTCAGATTTAAAATGGGATTTTCATACAGACAAAAGTTAGAGACAGAGCTTCCAAGTTGTTAGGATTTGTCAGTCGTAATCTATATAAATTAAATCGAAATCTTTAAAAACTGCATATCTATCTCTTATTCGCCCTATATTAACGTATGGTCTACCAGCTTGGCACCCAACTTCTCAACTAAACATGCATAAACTTGAGGTTATTCAAAACCGTGCAACTAAAGTTATTTAAAAAAATGTTTTTTATTCTGAAAGTGCCTCTGAGCGCTTAAACAAATGTGGACTGCCATCAATACAAAATTATTGTAAACAAACTGATGTTAGATTTTTAAGTAACTTAATTACCGGTGTTACTGACCTTGATCCTTTTAAAAGAATAACAATTCAGAAAAGACCGACATAATACTGGCCTAATTTTAAACCCTCCCCGTGCTATAACATCTATATACCAAAATCATTTTTATAACCGTGCTGTTACTTTATGGAATACTATTCCTCTAGAAATCAAAGATGCTCCAAATTTCAAGAATAGAATAAAAGAATATTTTAGTTAAATTGTTTTTATATGTCAGTATACTACATGAGGCCTACCATATTTTGATACTACAACATTATGTTAATTTATTGACTATTTTATCCATTGTTTTCAAATAACATTAGGCCTAAGTTATTTTAATTAATTTTAATGAAGGGAATCAGGCATTCTTGCTATGGGGCTATGCCCTCTCTGATTCTCTTCAACATGTTAAGTGTACATTGTACTTTGTAGCTTGATTTGTTGAAATAAATAATAAAAAAAAAAAAAAAAAAAAAAAAAAAATACTGAATAGCTCGCTCCGGATTACAGGTAGCAAGAGCGAGGACTGTGCACAGCACTGACGTCACAACTATTTCGCGCGGTTTAAAAAGAAAGCCCAGTTTTTGCCAAATACATTATTTTCATAAATAGTCTTAATTATTTAAAAATACTTGTTGGAAACTCAGACAATGCCTTTAACTGCCTCGCCTGCCAAGGAGCAAGATATCAGCACTGGCTAGGAGGTCAGCGAGGGTACAGGAGTCACGGATCTCTGAATGGCCAAAGTCTAATTCTCCTGCATCAAATGTGCAAATGTCCGTATAAGCAAGGGGAGGGCAGCTCGCTAGGGACGATAACGACACACTAAAGTATGAACAACGAAAGCAAGGAAGATTTTAAAAAATCGTTGTGAATACAGCAGTGCTCGAAAATTCATAATTGTTTTGTTGTGGTGTCTTTTATGTTGATTAATCAAAAAACAATCAAGACCAACAGGCCTTGATCCGGGTTAAGTAAATACCTAAAGAGAAAGTTTCTGCAGTGGTTTGAATGAGTTGGAATGATCCTGCTTGTGAAAGTACATAGCTCACCTGTAAACCGTATCAGTTCCCTGACAACCAGCGGCTTGGCCAATGTGACGTGGGAGACCACGCACTTCAAGTCCTTGCCGTTGTGTTGGGGCTGCAGCTGTAGTGTGAGAGTCTGCTTGATAGCCCCCGTCGTCCAGGGCCACTTCCACTCGTCCTGAGCTGTGGCGTGAGTTATAACGTCCTTGAGTATGACAGCGTCGCCCAGGACCCAGGACATGTTGGCGACAGTGTTGCACAGTAAGATTATAAACTAATAATTATTAATTATTAATTAAATATCATTGGACAATAACGATATCAATGCCAACTGTATGCCTTTCCCGCATACAGGCACGCGATAACCTTAACCCACTCAACACCGCGGTCAGTTACAATTCCATTTCTATAAACATTTTAATGATTTTATCCATAACATATCCAAGTATGTGCCCTTCGTTCGTTATAGCGGTTTTTATAACTTTTTCAATTGTTGCCGTATTTTAATCATTTGACCTAGTTATTTTAAAGTGCAATTTTATATAATAATATTTCACTATTATCACTACTTTCTTTCAGTTGAGTAGCCTGAGGGACACCCGTGACCGTCAGTGATAGGCAAAGGTCAGAGAAACTAAGTCGTGGTTATAAAAAAAATACACCAAACCCTTCTTTTTATGGCCAATTTAAATATAAATATCCACCATCTATCATGACATAATCTGTTGTTATATAATATTCACTTAAATTGTCCTTGATATTTTGTCGAATTATTTTTAAATATTTCAAACATGGACGTTTATTTACATTAAATTTATGTTTTTTCTTCTTTTTCCGGTGATTACAGTCTCTTGAGCGTCCTCAACATTTGACGTTGCATCGAACTTATTCATTCTGTGGCGACAGAGCATTATTTTTTCGGCCACATTAGTATTGTAGTTTAGGCTGAACCGTCGGTTATTGTGCAAGTATTTGGATGTTGGTGACGAAAGAAATAGTGGGCCAGTTACAGATATGAACTATCTTAGTGTTTACTTCGTCGTCTTTGGACTTGTGGTAAGTGTATTTTTTGTTGTGGAAAGAACTAGATAATAGTGTAAGAAGTTTCGATAAGAAAGTGATATATCTACCCATTGGGCTCACTCACGATTGAAATAATGTTAACAAATCAAATAATTTGTTTTAGAAAGAAAATTATAATAGTGTTAATGGCTATGCAAATATATTATTTTCAACGAATTGAGTTATTTATAATTTATTTTAGTTGATTATAGATTCGATGTTAAATATATATATATATATATATATATATATATATATATATATATATATATATATATAATGCTCGAGCATGTGTGAAAAGTCTCCGGTTTTAACCGAGTTTGTATGAAATACATCCAATAAAATTATAAGGGTTTGTAAAACTTTTATGTCTTAATATATTGTGAGAGGCGTAAAACAGGATTATCATGAGACAAAATTAGGCCTACTACCAGCTACTATTGCTATTACTCAAACAGGCCTACGATAATAAAACTGATAAACTGAACAAAACACGGTTAAAAATCATTATCAGTTTGAGTATCAGTTTTAGTATATTTAGTAGTTTTAGTTTTAGTAGTTTCATTATCAGTTTTATCATCATTCTCCGGTTAACAAGTCCTGGTCGTTTATTAGGCCTACGATAATTGCGGGCTGTGGTAATGATTAAATATTAGTATAGTCAAGATATCGACTTTGATTATCTTTGCGATCACACCAATCACTATTACACAATGTTTCCACACTTAAAATCTATATCTCCACATAAACTTGGGAAAGTCCAACCAATTGTCTGTATTAGCTAGCACATTGCCAATTATTTTTTTTTTTAATGTAACATCTGTATGGTGAAAATTAATGTCCCAGATAATTCTATAATAAAGTTTGCCATATCTCGTCCAACAGTTTTAAAAAGAGGCGAAAACGTGTTTTATGTACACAACACAATTCTTATCAATTGTATTCAGTTACATTTTCTTTGAGTACGCTTTTTATGACCAATAGAAATCAAAATGTTGACGTTTCTGAATGGTCACGTGCTCTCATTAATAGAATGATTCAAAGGTTCTATTGTTCTGCAGATTACGTTTACAACAGCTGGCATTGCAAGGAGAGAAGTATTTCAGGAAGGCAATCGGCACGGCGGGGAATTAACACGTGAGTATTAAAACGGTATTTACCTTCAAAATGATATTTATACTTTCTGGACTAATCTAGGATGAGAAGCATTTTGCTGTTCCTTCGATTCACAGATAATGATCAACGATTTACCACCAAACAATTTTACAAAAGCTTCCTTGTGCTAGGGTCCTAAAGTGGGGTACTCGGGTGTGATTTACTAGGGGATTCGCAAAGATTTCAAAAAATTAATTAAACATGTTTTTTATATTTAATATCATATAATAATTTTAATTTCTTGAAGTAAGTTTCAGTAGAAACTGGACATATATCGGCGACTCCTCAATGATCGTAGTAGATGCCTTAGTGTGCAAATATCAGATTTTTAAATATAATTATATTATTAGTGTGCCAAACTCCATATCTTGGATTCTTGTCTTTCATACTGCGTAACATACCCTGAATCTTTATTAAAGTGAACTAAACATTGCCCTACGTCTATATTATGTTTTTCTTTGTTATTCATTATTAATCTATTATTTTTATTCTTAATCTCACTTGCCTTTGAAAAGAATGCTTGGTTGAAGAGAAGTACATTTTAAAAGGAAGTGTGATGAAGGTTTAGAGTTGAAATTTAGGTCAAAATTTACACAAAACATGCAACGGAAAAAGTGCTTAAATATAAGAGTGATTTTTATTTTTAAATATGTACTTCCCCACGTAAGCGATTGTTTGAATGTAGTTTCTACTTCGACAGGCTCTCAATAGTTACACACTAGTCAACATTATGTCGTGAGTAATGTTGACTTATCATAGCTAGCGATTTTAACAAACTTGAGGTCATTTTACGAACGTTTCTTGCAGTAGCGCTGAGGGATAAACGTTTTTCATTTATTGAGAGCAATTTTAATATGCTTTTTGAAATAATTTTGTACTTATTTACATTGATATTTGGGAGCTAGTTTGGGAGTGTTAGTGTAATTGGATATTCTAAAAAAAAAACGTGTGAAAAGTTGAGATGTTTTTACAATCATTGTTACATTAGCTTAAGCAACAGAATAATACGATGATAAGAACCTATACATAACTTGCGATATAATGAGATGTATAACTTTACATTAACTTTAAATCGCGACATAACTTAGGTGCAAACAAGCTTATTTTTTGGTTCTGCAACAATTTAAGTACAAGAAAGGCAATGATAACGCCGCACATGGTTCTCATATAATAATGGCTTAGTCTCTCTACTATTCATACAATATGGCCGATAGTGCAGCAGTGTTTTGTCAAACATGGTATCAATTTTTGCCTCGAAGGCACTGAGTTCCTTCTCTTGGATAGGTATTTCTCTATGGATAAACACAATAAAAGTCATGATTTTGATAAAATACAATTTCATTTCCCTATTCATAACTTACTAAAGTAACTAAATAGTGAACCACGAAAACATTGCAAGAATTTTGTTGGTGTCATAAAGTTCAACTATGGAAGATATCGTCAAAAACTTCGTTTTAAAGGGGCTATTACCAAAAAATAAAGATTTTCTACATAATCTTTCTATAGCCTAATACCACACTAAAATGACCATTTAAAAAATTATATCTTGTTACTGTGATTTTACACGAATTTTTATTTTTATCCAGAAATTTTGGCATTTTGGGAAATTTCTTAAATCGGCTTTAATCTGCTTCTTTTTTGTTTCACATATACACGAGAGCATCGTACCAATCTAAAAGAGTCCTTTATAACATAGTGTCTTAAAACTGTGCACAAATATACACTCAAACGCGCAAAAATATGCATTCCAAAATCACACCCCTTCTTGGTAATCAGCATATTTTCACCAAACCACTTGCCCAAGTTACAAAACAAAATATAGAAGATTAAAACAGAAAAGTCTGTAGAGTACGTCAATAATTGCCATTTTTTTAAAATTCTAATCCTCCAAGGTCACGGAGCATAAAAATCGTCCCCGTGTTATTTCTTATAGGAGGTTTTTGCCGATGGGACCTAGCTCGAAAAATACCAAGTTTGACAAATTTTTCGTATCATGGAGGACCCAATAATTTTTCTGTTGATTTCTAAATTCATAACAAGCTAACCGGAATGAATAATTTTTTGAGTTTGGCGGGTGAATACCCTTTTAAGATTGTTTAGAGTCGCCTTATGGATGATTCACATTTGCTTTGATTTGTTGACATATTTATTAAAGTGGCTTTTGCAGTTTTAACAATCATCGAGGTAATTTCGGAACTTACAACAGAGGTATATTTAACTCAGCTTCAAAGTCCGTGTCTTACAAAAGTACTCCTAAAAATGCTATGATTGCGAGAGTTATTAGATTCTTATTTCAACTTCATCTTTCATAATCAGTCCGGTTCTTCATGGTTTTAAGAAAACAGACATAGTTGACATTAAAACAAACATGAACATATTCAGTAATGTACGAAACATTCGGCTGCATCGCGTCAAAGACAAAAATTGGTGGGAGATTCACTTTGTTTCTTTACATTGTTTCCAATATGTGAATTGATGTAGTGCATCTCTTTCTAATTCTTACGAGAACCGAGAACAGTGTTTCACGCGCTCAAGTTTCCTGTCTGGATGATCGCGATAGTGACGAGATTCTCGGAGAAAGTATTGGGATATGGTTGACTCAAGGTCATTCTAGGCAAAAATCAGATGTTTACACTAGAAGTGAAGAGTACCTGCATGATGTAAAGTATACTTTTATAGGTAAATAAGCTCACTTATAAGTATCACTCATTCGCCTCCGTCCGTCCGTCCGTCTGTGCGTGAGTGTTTTGTTGACCCTTAGGTTCAAGGGGGAGAAGCTAACGTTGCCCAAACACAAAATAAAGAAAATACCCGGCTCCCCTTTACC